>VYZW01011422.1:22021-136106 GCA_013401315.1 Balaeniceps rex
GTTCTTCAGCAAGCATGACAATCTGCCTGTGTTGTAAGCTATTAATACTGGGAGATTCATTCTTTGGATGTGATGGATGGAAAGCCTCCTATGGCCACTGTTACCTCCAGGAGATAACTTGAATTGACTTTCTGTGGTCTTCTCACTTTGAAGTGCACTGTGGTAAAAACTCTCCCAAGGTCTGTCTTTGCCTGGCTCACACATGTGCAGCAATTCTTTGTGCCACGGAGCCCGGAACGCTGTCCTGATAATGGCCTTTAGACTTTCTAGCCCTCTGCATGTATGTCTGCAAAGTGCTGAGTATCACTGTGAGTTGAAGGCAGGAGGAAATCGAGGCACTAAGGTAAAATGACTTGCTTCTGCTCCAGGGAGCAAAACATGGTTTCCTACATAGCATCCCTGTTCCACGTTCAGTCACTTTCTCTGGTAGTCAGAAATAAATCCATTTTTCTTCAGAACTGCAGTGCATAAGCATTCTAGCAGACGATCTAACCTTTTGTTGTAACAATGCTTGAGAGGAGAAAACATGGGGTTTCTGACTGCAAAGCAACTTAGCAGGGTAAGGTCTTCATGAATCAGTAATGAAATGCAGGGAGTCCCATTCCAAGGAACAGATATTTTAGGTCTATGAGAAGAAAATAATTCCCTTGGGTTTTTTGTTTGTTTTGATAAATGAATCAAGTGGTTTTATGGGTGTCTTGTGAACTCTGGGCTCAAAGTCAGAAGGTCAGACTAACACAGATCCTTATAACCAGAAGTAAATGATACCTGGGACTGGTTCATGGATGATAGCGTTGTGTTTCATGAAGGCCAGATAGTTCTCTAGGGCAAGATTCAGTACATGAAACAACACTTAATCTCTATGGAAAGGTCATGGATGCGATGTACTAGATGTGAGGACTCAATAGGGGAAAAAAGCAAGTCACTAGCTCTCAGAATCCACTTTCCCCTCCCCAAGTCCAGCATGGAAAAATCAGAAGGGATATTCTTGAGGTATATTTAGGATTAAAAGTGAAAAGCTTTAAATGGAGATGACTGCTGCACTTAAGTTATTCAGAATATTTCTGTCACTAATGAATTAAAATATGTTTGCTTCTTTAAAAAAAAAAAAAAAAATCAGTATATATGAATTTAATTAGTGATAACATGGGATCAGATTTACTTTTTGTCCTTGCTTATTCCATGGCACAATGAAGGACACTTACGTAGACTGGGATATGTACTTGTTTCTTTACGTTTGCATTATGTCACTAGGTCTTTATTTAGGTACCATTTCAGAGCCCCCAGGTTATGTAACCTTCTGTTTGAGTTAACAATATTGATACTTTCTATTTCTGACAGTTTTCCTCCCTCCTTTGTCTCATTTCTGAGATACACCAACTGGCAACAAATACACTTACTACCATAGTGTGCTGCGATGTTCTAGACTCACTTCTGAATGGTGATAAATGTACCTTGTATTGAAGAGCTTTGTTTGGAAGCATTCCTGATGGAAATTTGTGGGCTAACTCAATTAGGCATGACGTGTTTCTCATTCCTAGATGAGCAAATGAAGTTTGAAGTTCCTATAGCTGACTTCTTCGAAAACTTCTGGGAAAGGGCAGGTAGAAAGAAAAGAGAACTAGTTTTTACTCCCTGTGTTTCAAAACTTCAGGAAACTTTACACTTCTGGGTGATGCATGAAGTGAACAAGACTGATCATCTTTACATTAGAATGTAACGAGACAGGACAGTGTCTAACCTGTGAGAATATGGGGCATGGCACAGACCTTTCCCTCTGTCGTCTGCACGTGTGCCTTGTTCTACCAGGATTTAGGTGGCTGGGGAAGTTCCCTTTCTAATTCACAAGTGTTATTTTTAGTGGCAGTGCTGAGAATGATGCTATTGTAGATGGCCTTGAAGTCACTGGAACAAAGAAACGGGAGGAACAAGGGAAACTCACCATGTTTTTTGACCAACAGCAGAAGTGGTAGGTTTGTGTGATGGTTTCAAGTGAGTTTTCTACAGAAGAGCCAAGGGAGCCAGGGAGGAGATTGTTACTATAGCTAAATAGGAAACCCAGAGACGATAATTGCTGCTTCTATTAAAAAAAAAAAAAGATTTTTTTTTTTTTCTCCCTTGTGGCATGGTTTCTAGTGGCCAAAATTGATGGTTCTGTAGGAACAGCAGAGGAAGGGCTTCTGAAAGCCTCTGAAATCTGCTTTCCTAGTGGTGTTGGTAGCATGTCCTTGGCCTATACATTTGAATTGAAACCTCTGTTCAGGAAGATTGCCAGCATCACAGGGTAAAGTTGGACATGACTGATCCTAAACTTGATGAAGGAACAACTGACCACCTAGTGACTATGCATACAGCTTGTGTGTGGGATCTACTCTGCAGTATCCTTCTGTCAGGAGATGGCTGTAAGAGACAAATGCTTACATTTTGTTCCTGCATACCATAGCCTGGTGTGTTCCCTGTCCCTTTAGTCTCTCCCCTGCTCCTACAGGGGAAATTCTTGCAGGTGGTGCGGTAGAGCAAAGGCATGGGTACCCTCGTCTTATGTGAAGCGTTACTGCAGGGCGCAAGCTGAGCCTGCTGGCATGTGACCTTCAGTTTTAGGAATCGAGAAGCAACCTAGAAGCTCATTGTGAAAGTTTTAGCTTTCCAATAGCATCACTGTGGCAAAGTGGGGCTTGGAAGAAAAAGGTGTAGTTATTCTGTTCCTGTAGACCACTGGGTGGGATCTTCAGAAGGGCTTTGCTCTCGGTTAGGATGTGGGGGAGGGAGGTTGCATCACCAACCAGTGTCAGATGGAAACAAGTTTTCCAGCCTTAACGACTCTGCACAAAAAGAATTATCCAAGGGCAGTAAGCCAGAGATGTGGAAACTGTGGTGCTCTGGTGTCATCTTTCCTAGAAATTGCTGCAGAGTTCTCTACTGGAGATAGCACAGATGTTTAAACAAACTGCATAGAGGGAATGCTGTTTTCTTGATGTATTGCTATAGTCAAGGGTGCAAGGATTCTCAGACAGATAGAGCCCAGGCATCTTATTAGGCATTGCTTAATTATTACTCCTTTTTCTTGTGCAGGAACAACTTAAAACCTGCTCTCCCAGCATCTGTGCTAGTCTCATGTGACTCTTCTACATACTGACTGGGCAGTTGCACAAGGAGGTGCTGAGGTTGTGGGGGGACATGCCAGGGCTCTGGGACTTGTTGGACTGATAATGTCTTTTGATGAACCTGTTCATACTTGTGGCTGAACTGTTGTGTTCTGTCAGAGGTGGGAAATGGAGGTTTTTGGAGGGGACTCTGCAAGTTTAGACCAAACTCAGCAGCAACAGGCATCTAAACTCTCCTGCGTGTAAGTTGATGCCTCTGGTTCAGGACAGCACCAGATGCAATGGGATCATCTTGTTCTGCAAGCCTGAAACAGCTGGCAATGGATCTGGAACACTGCTATGAGAAAGTGGTCTTTTAAGGAGTCTTGTAAGCAGTTTTCTTCTTCCTTTCTCTGTGGAGGCACAGAAACAAGTAAGGCTGTGCAGTCAGCAGCTTGGCAGTCTGAAGTACCGTGCACAACATGGCTACAGGTCTAAGACTGATGATGTTAGGACTGTGTTGCTGGAGGCCATGTGAGTTGATCTAGCATGCGGCTTACCAGCCTGGACACAATGCTGGTACCTGTGATAATCATGACCTTGAGGAAATGAACATCCCAAATTTCTTGGGGCTCGTCAGGGATGTTTCTGTCTCCTTGCCTTGTGCCAAGGTCTCGCAAGCATTGCCAGTGTTCAGGCCTTGCTGGAGCAGAAGAGCTGGTGTTTGTAGCTTATGCTGCATATACCAGAAAAAATACCTGGGTGTAAAGATCTAGCGTTCAGCTGTTGAGAAAGCCTGGGCCATATTCCTGCTGAATGACAGTTTTTGAAGATGGGGTTTGTCTGGGTCTTCAGGGAGTCCCGCTTCCCTGCTGCTTCTGTGTCTTGTGCAGCAGCATATGTCGTGACTGCTCCTGCAGGAAGCTCCCACAGCTGTTGCAGGATAGTGGAGAGCTGTCTGCGGAGGTGTGGGAGGGTGAGCCTGTCACAGTGCTGCAGCTGGATGCCCTCATGCAGGGCTGTGTAAGTGGAGACGTAGGAAGTGTTGACAAGAGTGAGCTTGGAGTCTTGCTTGCATTTGGGCCCAGTACAGACAGCCAGCGCCTTCTGTGGTCATCGCTCAGGCAGGATCTTAGGAGCAAGTAGAATAAGGTGTTTTTGTCACTCTACACAGTAAATGCGTGCTGCAGAAATCTGCCATAGGAAAAGAGCTTCAGTCATCTTGTTCAGTGAAGCTGGTTTACTCTTGAGTTTGTGTTGTTTTATTTTATTTAACTGCAGCTTGGTATCTTTTACAGGCTGTGGGCTCTTCCTCCTTTGCTGTAGTACATTCAGGCTAGGTATTAATGGACAGAATTATACCAAGAATCAACTGCCAGCATCGTGACTATCTGACTACAGTTTTCTCATTAGAAAGTTGGACCAATCGGAGCATGCTTTAAAGAGAGCTGAGGCTCTCAGCAGTGTCCCTGGCCATGCTAACAAGTATTGGTTTAATGTGTGCAAAGCTTTTGCCGAGGGGCTGTGTGCGTGCAAGGAGGGGGAGGTGAGGCGGAGGGATTTTCTGGGGTAGGAGGAGGAGTAGAAGAGAGAAGTCTGTGGAGTTGACTTACCCTGAATTATTTTGACACTCGTTCTTTCCCTTCAACATAGATCTAACTGGACTCATAGCAATTTGTATTTGAGTGGTGGCACAGAGCAGAGGACTCAAGACTTTCAAATGCTCAGGGTGAAATCGGTGTTGTGGCAGTACCTACAGGTCCCAGTTGCAGATCAGAGCTCAGTTGCACTAAGAATGGTGGTTGTTAGTCCCTGTTTCATGGTCCCTGTCTTGTAGTCTATCCTTTAAGGTAGCGAACTTTTATTGAAATAGCAGCCTATCAAAATCCAGATGTCAGGGAAAATGGTCGTCTTTCAGTAAATGCAGTGACTTGTGCTGGGAAAGTTACAGAGAAAGTGCAGGCCAGGGTAGAAACGAAGAGGACGTGCAGCTTTTCTGCTGAGGAGAATGCTAGTGTCTCAAAATGCTTGGCAGAGCCCCTTGCTTCAGGTAAATAGTGCGGATTCTCTGGCCTGCTGTGCCTTGTTTTCTTTGACAGTCTGCTTTCCTCTCTGGTGCCAGTGTGTCTCAGCTTTTCTCTGCTCCAGCCCACGTATGCACCTGTAAGGCTGTTGTGTTCTCCAAGATGCTCTGCGCAGACTTTTTCCTTTGAAGGCTCAGCAGCCTTAGCATGGTTTAGGTTCTCAATCTCTGATAACTTGGCTCTTCTGAATACTGTCGCTCTCCGGGGACTCTCTGTCCTCTTTATGTCCCTGTGTGTTTTGTTTCCTTTGCTGCCTTGTTCTTGTTGCTGCTCTTCCCCCCCCACCCCCCTTTTTTTTTCCTCCTGGACAGACATGTGTAAGTCCCGTTAAGCACTTTCCTACAAGCTGGGGAACTGAGGTTTGGATTTGAGGTGACCTGGTGGCAGAACAAGAGGTTGCATTGGATCACTGATGCTCAGAAGGTGATAGCGTGGAGACGGTGCTCCAGAGTGGCCAGGGTGGTAGCACTGGATGTAGGAGGACAGGGACGATTGCTTAATGCCTCCTTACGTGGCTGGCGTGCAATGTGGTGCCCTGCGGAGAGCTGCTCTTGCTTTTAAGGAGTTATCCAGTGATCACTGGGTAAAGAAAATGAGCTTGGCAGCCACGTTTTGAATTTGTCCAGTGCGGTGCGGGGCAGCATAATTGATGTGTGAGGAGGCACAGCTGTATTGCTATCAAACAGCTGCTGGGGGCTGGCCACTGCATTTTTTTCCATTATGTAATTTGTGGAAAGGGAAAAAGAGACCTCTGGGCTCTTAACACAGGCAGGGGTGCTCTGGCTGCTTTCACTATGATGATGGGTTTTGGAAGGAAGGGAGAGAGGGGATGTTTTGCCCTGAGCATGAATTATGTCTAAAAGGGATTTTTTTTTCTTCTTTTTAAATTGGAGAAAACGGAAGAATTTTCAGCCTCAATAAAGAGGCATTTAAGTGCTGAATAGGATCTCAGTCCTCAGATTGGAAAGACTAATGGCCCTGAACACAGAAAAATTAAGTTAATTTTGTAGCTGTGTATCTGTGTGTGAAAGGAGGACTGTGCCACAGCATGTGTGGTATGAGGGATGTGCTACAGGGCAGGTAAATGCTGTGCAAACTGCCTTCCTCTGCCTCGCTGGGAAGCATCTCCTCCTTCCCCTCCTGGGGCAGCACCAAGCCGGGTTCCTTCTTCAGATCTCTACCAAACCACACTCTTCTCCTTCCAGCAGACTCTTGGCTCCTCGTTTATCTACGCTGCCAGGCTGGCATTCAGCTGGCTTCTCCTTATCTGCTTAGCCTCACTGTCCCCTTTGTGCTTGCTTCCTTGTGGCGATGGCTGGAGAATAAGGCTTGGTCTCCCCTTCCCCTGTCTCCTGGCTGCCGAGGCTTTCCCAGCCCTCTCCCCTCTGTCTCCTGCTGCCTCTCGGCTCTTTGTGTGAGCTCTGCTCCTGACGCTTGCCACGTGGTGGTTGTGTTTTAGAGAGCTTGTAAGGCATTGCGCCTGCAAACTTCTGTCCTCTTTGCTAAACGAGGTGAGGAAAGGGATTGTGCTTTAGACGTGGATAGGTCATAACTGGTTTGCTTTTCCCTGAGGCATCTAAGCAGAGCAGAAAGCCGTGTGCTTTTCTGCAGGGTGCCCCAAGCACTGCAGGCCTCTTCTCCATGTTCACCTTTGTGCTTGTGTCCCAATTGATTTCTCTGTAAATATGCTGTGGTATGCAAATGCCAGCACTGCAGAAGGAGCATTCATAATCCCAAAGCGGAGGCAGCTCAGGAAAATCCAACATCTTTGCAGGGCTATGTCCCTGTTTTGTTCCTCTGGGCTGCAAGTGTACTTGCTGCTGTTTATTCCTGAGAGCCTGTCTCCAGGGTTTGGTTCGTTGTTACTTGGCATCTTTTAGGATCAGTTATGTTCAGCATAAAGTGGGAATATGGGCAGACCGGCAGTGCAGAATGAGTGCAAGGCGGTGCTTGGTGCAGAGCAATGATGAATTAAGTGTTTAGCCTGTCTTGTAGTTATCGTACTGCTTTCTTGCTCTGAAATTATTAATGTAGATGCAAGACAAACTAGTTCTGAGACTCTTTTAAAGGAGGGAGAAGGAGAGGAACCAGATAAGTTGCTTTGGATAGTCTTTTAGTAAAAGTTGTATGTTAAAACCAAAATTTTTAAGATTTGCCATGATTGTTAGCTACATTTTAAATATAGTCCTTGCTGTGCCTCTGAGTTTGGCAAAAATGGGAAAAAACAAACTGACTTGTGAAATCTGTTGGAAAAATATGATCCAGGAGCTGCCTGCATTTCAAGGGCATGTTAATTCTGACTTTGTGTTTTTGGGTATGAATATTATCCTTACGGCACCCTGTTGAGCCAGGGCCCATGCAGACAGAAGGAAAGGGACTATCTGTGCCTTGGGGAGCTTGTGAGCTAATGAATCCAACAAGGATTCGTTATCTCCTCCAAGGAGAGCTGGAAGCAGACCGAGTTTTCAAGATCTGATTTCAAATATTACAAATGTGTTATTTATGGGCTCCTATTTGATTTCAGCATTTCTGAGAGTGGGATGATGAGGAAGGATGACCCACAGTTGGGACTAACATGGGGCCTGGGAAACCTGGCTCAACTCCTGTGAGCCTGGCACTTGGCGCTTTGCGTGTGTGTGTGTGTGTTGATAAAAGCTCTCATCTCCTGGTAGGGGTGCTGTGAGGATAAGGACCTGGAAGGCTGTCATGGATGGGGGTGAGAGGAGGATATGCAACCGTCGCAGACGTTTAAAAGTCGGATTTGTGTGGGTTAAACTGGGCATGCTCGCAGCCTGTTGATTGCAGTTGCACACCACATTGGTGCATGACTCAGTGCTGGGTGGGATTTGATATATAAGCTTCTCATACGCTTGTGTTGGCCTGAGGATGGGTGTCTGCTTCTGGAGATGGCTGCGTCAGGAGAGGAAGCTGTGCCTCTTTTTCAGGTTACTACCTCTGCTGCTCTGTCAGCCAGGCCACTCCTGTAACCTCTACGAAACCAGCTTCAGGTAGAAGTGGCTGGGTTAGTTTAGGTGACTTCAGCGCAGAGGTGAGGCCTCTCCTGGGCATGCTGGCAGGGCCTGATTCTGCTGTTCTTGGGGAGGGCACTATCTCCAGCAGGGAGGTGCAGTGGTGGTACCTTCCTGGATGTCCAGCCTCTCCGCAGCACCCACCTGGGTTTGGAAGATGTATGTCTGCCACTGTATGTGATGGGCTTGTCTGCTTACGGCCTTGAAAAGTGTTGGTGTTTGACCTAGGTTTTAAAGAGCTGACTGTGCTTAGCTGTTGCTGATTTGATTCATTCTACTGTGTAAAATAATTTGGTATTGCAAGAGTACAGTGACATGGAATTTCTCTCTCATTTGACCTTTTGAATGGACTATTGTCTGGATGGAGACACCAGTGTGTCCTGTCTGCATGCCCTTCACAGTACTGTCTTGACAAGCAGTAACATGTTCTTCACCCAGCAGCCTTAGTTCATAAGCCATTGAGCATAGCTGGTTGTGATATTCCGCCCCCCCCTCCCCCCCGAACTCCTGAGATGGAGGGTGAGGAGGAGGAGAGGTGCCCACATCCCATACTCTTTGGAGACCAGGTTCTAGTTAGTCAGATCTGTTCCTGACTATCTCTTGGCAAGGGTTTTTGAAGCGTGGTGGAAAAAATAAACCAGTTACTTTATGTTAACCAAGAATGTACATTTTCCATCACTGGTGCTTTCTAGGCACTCGTTGCTTCCACTAATCAGTGTAAGCTATCTCAAAGGATGCTGTCATGTGAACTTTGGAGGGGTGGGAAGGAAAGAGGTGTTGCTAAAAATACCAAAAAGTAATCTCTCTGCTTTGCAAACACATGAGACTGAGTTTTTTTTCTTTTTTTTTCTTTCTTTTTGCATTGAGCAATAGAAACAGGCCAGCTGGTCCTTACTGTGTGGGAAAGATGAGTAAAATGCTGCTTGTTTGGGTTGTCAGTGCTTGTGCAGGCCTATGAAGGCCAAGTTTGAAGCTTTGCAGGGGAAACCAGATCTGCTCTGAGTAAGGAGGTTCAGTGCTTTCTAATGCCGGGGTGGTGGGAGTGTCTCTTCTGAGCAGAGGCAAAAGCACTGGTCCCTCTCGCCTGTTTTCTGTTTCTCTCCTCGTTCTCCAAAGGGTGCTGGGGAATGGGAAAGGGTGGCTGGAGCCGGGGAGTGGGGAGTACTTGGGTGTGAACAGCATTGCCGTTTAACGGGAAAGGGAATGGGGGAAGCCGCAAGGTCTGAGAAAACCCTCCGTGGGCTTCTTGCTCCTTATGTCACGTCTCCTGGGGGAAGAAGCCTTGGGAAGCCAGAGGTGTCCTGGAGCTGGGGGTGGGAGAGGAGCCACCATGCACTTCTCACTCTCTGAATAAAGTGACACTTGTGTATTCTCCATGTCAAATTACATATCTTGTTATTTTTGTTTCTTGCTTTTTATTTTTACTACTAACAGCTGGATTGTCCTTTTGTCAGTGTGTAAAGACAGTATGTGAATGGGAGGAGGGGGTGGCAGGGGGAGTGTGGATATCTGCTGAATGGGGGGAATGGGCAACCTGTTCAGTCTTGTGACAGCATGGCTGTAAAAATGACAGGTGACACTTCTTGTTATGTGCCAAGTAATATTTGGGGAGGGGTGTAGGGTAGGGTGGAACAACCCTTAACTGTATGTGTATGGTAGTGGTCTCTAAATTAGCTGTTGCCTTTCCAGATAAAGATCTTGGGAGTCATAGTGGTTTTTTAATCAACTCGACGGTAATAGTGAAAAGGCAAGTGTATTGTTAGAAGCTGTTATGAAAGCATCTGAGAACAAAACAGAACATCATTATGGCATGTTTTATAAATCCTGTGGTGTACTCTCTTCTTGAACACTGTGTACAGTTCTGGTTGTGCCCCGTTTCTATCCCTCCCCCGTGCATACATGCTTCTCAGAGCTGTAAGACAACTGGATAAAGTACAGGAATTGCTCTTGCTTCCCATCTCTGTATGAGGGAGAAGCAGAAAAGCCTGGACTGTCTAGCTTGAAAAACAGATGACCAAGGGGAGCATGGTAGAGGGTCTGTAAAACAGCAAGAGACAGGGAGGAGGTGAATAGGGCGCAGTTATTCTCTGCTTCTCATAAAGCAGGAAATGGGGCCACCAAATGAAATGACTGGGTAGCAGCTTCAGAGCCAAGAAGGAGTGTGTGCATGGGCTTTCTTTGTTCTCCTTCAGACGACAAACATACAATTAAATTGTAGCACTCTGCCACAGGATGTTGTAGATGCCGAAATTACAAATGGGTTCAAAAAGGATTAGATGATTTGATGGACTTCCCCCCCACCCCCATGAAAGGCCATTAAATCCAATGATGCAGATACGGTGCCAGGCTCAGGAAGTCTCGCTGCTGGTCCTGGTCTCATTATTCCTAAGTGCTGCCTGTGAATAATGGGCAGGACTGGGCCCAAACAGCTGCTCTTGCTGGGGGTGACGGAACACAACAGAGGACCCCATTCAGTGGGTAGGAAGAGCTGAAGGCTGGCTTAGTAAAGAAATGGGAGACCGTGTGAATGTGGAGCTGTGCGTGTGGGAGTCGCTGATTGTCAAGGAACAGGGGAGGCAGCAGAATCAAGATCTACGATGGAAGGAGAGGAAGATGTGTTTGCCTTACCTTTGCTTCCTCATCAGTAGACTGTTCGGCTTCAAATAGATTTGGCAGTGCCTGGATATTTGTCGGCAGCATGAGACCTGGCACTTGAGGGAGCTGTGCTATGTTATTGTTGTTTCTTTTCTGTATATTAAATTCTATACCTGGATCTTACTTGCATACATGTAGGCGTGCCTGTGTGACTTCTTGGTCACCTAAATGAAAGTAGCAGGGAAATAGTGTGGAAGGAAGGAAGGAAATATCATCTTGTTGGGGCAGTGTTCAGGCGGATTGAACAGAAACCAACAGTAGTTGGCTCATTGTAGCTTGGCTCAGCTTGTAGCTTGGCTCTCAGAACTAATTGTGTCTATGCATTTACCTATTTTTAACAAACTTTAAAATGGTTCACTGTGTGGCTCTGCGGAGGTCCTGCATTGATGGTTTTTTGTAGGATTGTGAGTGTGCAGGGGTTGGCAGCATGTGGGGCCCAGTGTGGCAGCCATGGGTTGTGGGGTGGTAGCCATGGGGTGTGTGGGCCCACGAGGCCCCACATGTGGTGCTTGCGCTTGTCGCTAACTGACTGGCAGGGCAGCACGGGTCCAGTCCCATCCCAGTCCTCCTGATGGAGCTTTGGAGCTGCCACGGCTCTGAACCACAGCCTGGGGAGGCTGGGGATGCTCTCCGTGATGTTGAGGGGGGAGAATTGCGCTTGGGAGGGCAGGTGAGCCTTATAGCTCCAGCCCAACACGTGCGCTGCAGGCTTTTGCTTTGTTCTGGTTGCCTTCTTTTTGGTTGCGCATTCAGGATCGCTGTAGTACAGTTACTAGCCCTCCTCCTTTAAAAAAAAAAAAGTGGATGGAGCAAATTTTTACATTCTTAAAAAGGCTTGCAAGAGATCTATGGTAAAATCTTAATCAAATGTGTATTTTCTCCTCTTCATTTTATACTTAACTCTCTCTTTAAACAAACTCCAACCCTTTCACGTTTCAATACAAAACCCCGTCCGTGTCTAGACAAAAGCCCGTTGTGATTAGCAGAGGTGTGCTTCTCAATATTGAGTGTGTGTGTGGGTATATTCATGCTTCTGATGTTATGTTAATATATTTCCTGCTCCTGTATGGGTTGCAGGGCTTGTGTATGCAGAACTTGCTGCAGAGCTCGGATTGGAATTGCATGCATGTAGAAAAAATAATTTTACACACTTAGAGTGTATATTGAAAGGCTGTTTGCTTGTATAGTTATTCAGACCTCATCTATGGCTGCACATTGGTGCCACCTGCTTGCAGGAAAGAATGAGTGGACTCCTATTATTCAGGGAAAAAAAAAAAAAACAAGGCGAGGCCTCAACATCTGTTCTGGCTTCATTGTTCAGTCTGGCCTGGGCTGTGGGCAAAATGTAGGCCACAGCTTTTGCTTTACTACTAGCTCTTAAACTGGAAAGGCATCTTGGGTCAGATATGTTCTTAAAAAGTTTAAAATAAAATAAAAATATACAAAGATGTGAAGTTCAGACTTAGTATGGGTTGAACTTGTTTACTTTAAAGAGAAGGAAACTGTGTTGCTATCCATGCTTTTTCTCATTTTCTCTTCCAGTTCTTCTAATGGTAATAATTTTTATCACTGCAAAGTGACCTTTGTAATCATTGCTGGATAATTAATCTTTAACTGGGTAATTTTTAAAGCAATATTTTTCACACCGTTGTAACGTGTGATACCATGGGTTTTTGTAGCACAGCACCTAGTTATTCTGAGGCAATAAGGCCCTTCAGCCTGCATTTCCAGTGCTGCTGCTCTGTATAGAAACCCAAATAGTCGCCTTTGTTTCCCTAGGCAGATACAAAAATGCCCTCAGAACTTTATTTGCATATAGATTATAGTGCCAGCCGGGTGTAGTCATGTATAGGAAGAGCTAACCGCTGCTTAATTTGTAAGTTTTTAATTAAAAAACATTCCTCAACTTGCAGGATTCCAGTCTAAAATGTTCTGCTGCATTTCATGCTGCTATAGTGTGTACAAAGATGGTATTTCTATGAGGTACAAGCTGCTATATCTATATTTCTGCAGTCCTCAGAAAACATGAATGAAAGGGGATCACAAGCATTATCTGCTGACTCGGGGAGAAGTCACATGCAGAAGGAAGTGGAGATGGGCAGCAAAGTTCTTCAAACGTCTTTGACTTGCTGCTGAGACACCAGTGCCAGCAGCAGGGAAGGAGGGTGGAAAAAGCTTTTCTTCTGATTCTCTTGTTTGAATTCTCTTGTGCCACATAGGTATTTTGTTGTTGCATCACAGTTGTGCATTTACAATTACATTGTGAGCCTCAGTAATATCAATGAACCAGTGAGAGTGAGTTTTTTGAACTATGGAAGCGAGTGCCTCCCTTGCCTTATTTTGTTTAACAGTCATGAGTACTGTAAACAGGGGATTTTACCCTATGCAATAAATATAAGGTCTGCATTGATAAAGAAAATGCAGGGTTGGGAATGGAAGCACTTGTTTAATCACTTCATTAGAAGTAAATACGTTTAGACTTGGTCCAAAACTGCTTTAAGCAGCATTCAACAGCTAAGTTGTTATATGTCAGCTCCAGTTCTTCCCCAAACAATAAAAACATCTATTCACCTTTGGGTATTATACAATGCATATTTTATATATAATGCTGAGGGTTACATATTAAAGGGAAGAGGTGTTTTTTAGTCTTTCTTTTTAAACCTGCAATATGTGATTTAAAAATGAGTTAGTACCAGTTACGGAGGGATCAGTAAATGCTGTTAGTAATGCAATAGCCTTTGCAGGTGGGAGTCTCACCATCCTGTACCTTGGAGACTTCAGTTGTTGTTCTGTAAACTTTAATAACTTTGTAAAATACGTTGTTAAGATCTCGAAATCTTTTCTTACCTGTTGCCTTGCAAAAGATCAGTACCTGAAGAAATCCCTGTACTTCTGTGGCAGGTGCTTTTTAAACTTTGATTTGCCCGTGTTTGCCCTCCACAGAAAGTACAGAAGCGTGTATCTGTATCAAGCACCTGACAGTGGACGTGCTTTTCTGAGTTACCTTTTGCAGTTTCTAAATAATGGAAGAACTGACTAGCAGCAGATTCCCACTCTTCATGGTGTGTGTTGCAGTGCTCTCATGTAGTCATGTGTTAGTGTGTTTTACTTTGAAACTCAGACGGCTTCAATAGCTCTGAAATGCCTTGTGCAAACAGCAACAGCAAAAAGTCACATCAGAGACTACTGAAAGGGTTATGGAGAAGGATGAATGCTGGAGGCCTCCTGGCAGAGCTTTGCCCCGACTTGGGCAGGATGGAGCTGGGAGCAAAGTGTGTCTTGGCATCTGCAGGAGACGAGGATCATCTCTCCGAGGGGTCAGTACAGGTGCCAAAAGCAAAGCGCTCTTGAATGGCTCACAGCCGCAGCTGGAACATGGAGCATCCTCGGGGAGAGCTGCAAGACAGAGCAGCTCCCTCAAGTGCAGGAACTCAAGTGGGAGCTGGCACTGCTGCCTTGCACAGAAGCAAAATAATAGGCGACAGAGTGATTGGTGGCTCTTTGAGAGGCCTCGGCTCCCACTGAGTTTATTCTGGCACGTTTCTTCTCTAACTTGAAAAAGAAAAATAAAATGGGATGTGTCAGGCTGGAGCTGCGCAGCACTGGGCTCCCACTCGCTGGCAGGCTCTGTTGCCTTCCTGCCTGCTCTTCATGTATGGTGTCATTCCAACCAGCGGTCCTTAAGACAGCCTAAACTGGTACTGTGGTTGAGGGAGGTGTCCTGCCTGTCCCTGCTTCCTTATTCCTCTTGTCTTTTAGGATATGTGGTAGAAAACTAGGAATTGGTATGAGTTAAAGCTAACTGCTTTTTTTGTTGGATTTTTTTGTTTTTTAAGCTCAGGTAGATTCCCTGCTTTGGTTTGTCAAGTAGGTGTTGATGCTGGTGGAAGGAGAAACAGCCTGCCTCCCTCCCTCCCTCTCTTTTGCAGTGGTGCTGCTGAACCATTGTGTTGGAGTGAAGGCAGAGAGGCCCCTGTCCACGTGGGTCTGCCACTCCCTGTGTACCTGCTCGGCTGTTTGTCTCATCTTGCAGCCAGCTGATTTGATTTAATAACTGAGGAAAATGCTGTTTGCTTTCTATTTTGCCAGCTTACTTTTAGGGAATGTGCTTGGCTTGGAGAGATAAATGCCAGAGTCAACACAGGATGGCGGGGAGAGGCAGGGAGCATGTGTCAGAAGAGCAGAGCAATGCTGGCTGAGCAGGACCTCCTCTCCCTTCAAAAGTGGTGAGGTGTTGGATGGATTCAAGCTGTGAAGTGCAAGCTTCACCCTTTGGCCTTTTGACACAGCTCTTCAGAGGCTGTTAGTTCATCTTGCCAAAAAGAGATTCAGGTGGGATGAAGTGAGTGGTATTACTGCCAGGCACAGCTTTCCTTCTGTACTGATGCCAGCTGCTCCATGGCTAACTTGAAATTGGGGAGGGGTCAAAAGGATGGGGAAGGTACTCTCTGACCTGTAGCGGGGGCTTCATATGTGCGGTACAGTGGCCTTTGGTAGTTTCTGTTTGGAGACATGCCTGTTTCCCTTTCCCTGTCAGGTGTCCTGACTTCACAGCACCCTGGTAGAGGCAGGGAGAGGAGCACACTTGTTGTGTTCAGCCCTGCTTTGTTGTGCATTTGCAGCAACTCTGCTGAGCGTGGTGGCTGAGGAGCCTGCAGGGCACACGTGTGTGTCTTGGCACTCTCGCAATGTTCTGGAGAGAGCCTGAACAAAGATCTGCGGTTTCATGTCAACACAAATGTATTCATGATGACAAACTCTGCAGCACGTTCAACACTGAGCTTATTCATACAGTCCTGATTCCAGCACTGGTACAACTTTGATTTGCCTAATATATGAAGTTACAATATCTGCAGATCCCTTCACATGTAAGATACTTGCGTATTTCTTGGTGTAGGGAGGGGGTCCAGACCCAGGGTTTAAAGTAATAGACACATCAGAGGACTCGGAAGAGTATTTAGGGCTTGGTGTCCTTTAAGAAGTTTCTTGCAAGGAACTTTCAAGTTCCACCTTTCTCCTCTGTTTCTGCAGAGTGTCCTGGCAGGGTTGACCCTCTGCTCTCTGACTTGGAGTAAATGCAGGAGAGGAGTGTGGTTCTGGGAGGAAGGGAGTGGGGTTTAAAAGTTTTGGTTTATTTTTTTGGTTGTTTTGGGGTTTTTTGTATCGACAAAAAAAAAATCTCTTTGCTCTCACTTTACTTGCTGTTCTTCTCCTGTGTGAGCTGGGATCACGCAGGTATGGGGTCTAAGGTGAATTTACCCCTGAGGCTTTAAACTTTGTGGGTGGTAGTGGGAGAGCAGGACTGAGATCTTTCTGTATGCAAGTGAAAATTGGACAGACAGATGCTTGGGAGTGAGGCTGTCCCATGTAGTAACCTTCACAGCAGGGGAAAGACATGCTTTAAAGACTCAGTCAAGAATTTTTTTTTTTTTTTAAATCAGCCTAATGCCTCTTGGAATCTGAACTGACTGCTGCTGCTGGTTGAAATCTCTCTCTTGTGGGGCAGTCTTGCAACAGCTTTCCAAAAGTTGGGGAAGAGCCGTAGCTGCTGCGGGTTGGGGTTTCGCGTCCTTGCAATACGCTGCTCTTGTGTGTGCCAGGCTGGTACCTTAGCACGGGCAGCCCAGGGAGCCCCTGGAGACGGAGAGCCTCAGCCTATGGGCAGAAGTGAAAGGACCTCCAATGGTGGTGTTGTCTCTCTGCTGTGCAAATCAATATGTTCTTACACACCGTGTGTCAACTGCTTGCTGGTGCTGAGATGTGTCCTCACAGCTCCAGAAAAAAAAAACCAAACTTCTTTTTAGAATAGTGTTGATATATGGGTATTCTGCTCTGCCTCATCTCCTCTCTTGTACAGTTGAACTGTTTGGGCTTGTGCAGTAAACCACATCTGTAAATGGGACCAACTTTAAAAATAACATTTTCTTCACAAAGTGAGTTGTAACCCGGATTGGTTCCCTCCTGTGTTTCAGCGTATGGTCCATGGGGTAGGGGTATGTTCTGGGGACAAAGGAAGAGAGAGGGATGGGAACTGCTGTGGAAAAAGCAGCACGATATTGTGTCTAGTTGGGGCTGTACATCTCTGAGTGAAGGCAATGGGAGCTTGCATCCCCTGTGAATTCTGGCAGTGGAACAAAATTTAGGGGGTGCTGCTTGTAGTAGAAGTCTTCCTCTTGGGGATGGAGGAAGCATCCATGATTCCTCCCAGACTTGGGACAAATAGGAAAGTCAGCAGTGGGAAAGCGATTACAGTGTTTGCTCCCACAACAGCTGTGATAGGAAGCTAATGGCTATGGCAGAGATTTTACAAATACATGGTGGGTAGCCTAGATGAAAGTGCAGGATTAAGAGAAATGTCAGATGATCTCATCTGCCAATATACAGCTTCTCTAAATACAGGTTGCACTGGTTTAACTGCAGTTGCTTAAACAAGCAAACCCCATTGATCCCAAATTGATCTGTTTGCCTAAAAAAGAGTAACCCTTGCCCTCCTTATGTGGCTATTTTTATATGAAATATATAATGGATTAAATTGAATTAGCTTTTTAGCTTTGTCACTGAAGTGCAGAGTGTTTGAATTCACCCTGGTGTCCTTTGTCCAGAACCAGGGGACAGGAGAAGGAATTCCCCTGTGTTGGTGAGCCTTGCAGCTGTGCTTGGAGAGATGCAGGAAAAGGATGTGATAACTGCTTTGCTCTAAGCCCCCTCTCTCTTCGCGTGGCTGTTGCTCTGAAATAGCCATTTCAACGTGCTTCCAAATTCTGAGCAAGCTCTTAAGCTCTTCCTTGCTAGGTCGTGTAGCAAGAGAACTTGTGCTGCATGTATTTATGATGGGGTCAACACTGGACTTGGAAGAATGCCTGTTATGTCTGCCTTGTTTGGGGGGGTGATGGAGAAGATGTGCTGCTGGAAGGTGAAGGAGCTGAGTGGCAGGCTAAGTCACCTCTGATATTAGGGAGGTTGTCTCGGCCTCTGGATGTTTGAGGAACACACACAACCCTCACCCCTCACCCCCCTTCTATGTGTCTTGGCCTTTAGGTGCTTCTGTCCTTTGCAGAGAAGCATGAGTTTTAACTTAAGCCTACTGTGTGCCTTGCACTGGCCTCTACCTCTGTCGAGGAATGAGGGCTGAGGGTGGAGAGGTGTGGGCTTGGGTGGAGAGGCAGGACGGGACAGATGTTGCGGAAATACCAGAGGTGCTGCTTCACACCCGTTTACAAGTGCAGTGTAACTTGGCTGGTTGTTGCTATGGGGAGAGGCAGAGGGGAAGAAGCTGGGCTGGGCTATGGGAACTGGGCAGAAGGGGGTCCTGAGGGTTGCATGAAGCCCAGCATGTGCAGAGGATTCTTGCTCTCGGTGTGAGGCCTAGGGAGTGGTTTACCCTGGCTCATAGGGAGGGGATGTGAGGCTGGGAGGAGGTAGCTCCTAACCCAAGGCATTCCCTTTGCAAAAGGAGGTCCTGGGGCGGGAGCTGCAATGGAGGATGAGGAACACATTTCACCAACCCCGCTTGGGTGCCATGAGGTCCTGCAGTACCTCCTGCACTGGTTGTCACCTCCCAGGGTTGGCTGCAGTTCACAGCCAGAAAGGCTGTGGCGCTCCCTCTGCAATGCCTCAAAGTGTAACTTGGGGTTTTAACTGTGGGAGGTGAAACTTCACCCACCTTGGTGTGGGTGAGCTGAGCTAGTGGAGCTCTGCTCCTGAAAGGGACAGCCAGGCTGGGATGTGCGCCTGATGTGTCAGGGAGGAGTTCAGCCTGACATTCAGCCTGGTAAACTAGGAGAAAACTTTCCTTTTTCCTGAGTTAGGTAGGTTTTGCCAGGTCAGTGAGTGAGACTGTGGTAAAGCCAAGCTGACAATTTGCCTAGTGTTAAGCCTTGCTGGCAGAATTTGGACATCAGGCTCCTGAACTGTGGTGTGTTACTGGGGGGTGTGTTGGGATTTGGGTGGAAAGCGTTTAACTTCCTGGAGACCTGACTGATGATTTCTGTCTTTGAGTATTTTTATGGGATGAGAATGTGCTTTTCAGTGTAATGCAAAGTGAGGAGAGAGACTTTTTTTCTTTCCATGTTTTGAACCCTATGCTAGACTTTAGTAGGACAGACCATCCCGGATAAGGAGAGTGAAGAGCAAAATTTGATAAAGGGGAGGCTTAAGGTTGCCTCTTCCTTTGCATTCTGGACCTAGACTTAAAATGAAGGAGAAAGTAAAATCTAATCCCCAACACTTCAAGACTCTTTTGTTTTGTGAAGTTGTAATTTTAAATTGAGTATTGTAACTTTATACACAGAACACAAAGGGCATCTCAATTTAGAGCTGGTCTCCACGCCCCATCTCTCGCCACCAGAGGCTCTCCTCTCTTCTCACTCCTGTTTTTCTACCTAGTGCAAAAAGTAACAAACATGCACAGTGCACAAAATATCTTGTATGTGCAGTTGCTAACCTTATTTTAAAATGAACAAACAAACTGTGTGAAAGATAATCATGGTGTTTGTCTGTTAGTTCAATGTAAGTATATTGCTGGCAACTGGTCGTTTTTAATACATGCTATTTGTGCTTTAAATTTAATGTTAAAATATTTTTGTAATCTAAACCCTGACTGTTCTTAGCTGAGCAGATTTCAGGTTAAAAACAGTAGTCAAACCATGAGTGTTCATAGCATTGTAATTACTAAACTTGCTGATATGTTCAGATGAGCAGGAGCTGGATGCTGGCAGGCCTCTTTCTGCTGCAGCGGAGACATGTGAGCAGATAATGTTCCGATTTCATACCCTGTGCCATGAGACAGCATCCTGGTGTTGCATCTTTTGTGTTACTAGATTTTTTTTTTCTGACCTGTTTGTTTAATACATCATGAAGTGGTGGTTATAGGTCTAATTGTACAGCACAGAGAAAATGGCATTGTGTTGAAATATTGCATAAAATTTGAGCGTTATGTGACATTTTGTAGTGGAAGTAGTACTGTAGGCAGTTGTTCATAACAAGACCTGCAAGTTTCTCTCGGCCAGGGTGTGTAGTTGAGCTGGCTGTGTGTGTGCTGACTCAACGGAGCAAGTTTCTTTTTCTTCTTGTCCTCCCCCTCTTTTGACTGCTTGTGACCAAACAACAGCAGATTCACGAGAACTCACTGTTGAAATATACCTTGGCTTGAGGTTGCTCTTTCAAACTACGTGCAGCTGTGGTTCTTTACTTGAGGCTTTCGGAGCTCTCATGCCAGCCAGGTGTTAAGCTGGTTAAAAATGGAGTTGCTTTCTGAGTGTGGGTGTGTGTACGCAGTGTGGGTGCGAATGCATAAGAATTTCTCTAGAGCGGCTGAGCAGAGGACCTGATTCTGACCTGGGGGACCCAGTATCACCGTGATGGGCATTCCTGGCTGTGTGGGGGGTGGAGGCATAGAAGGGCTGCTGGGGCAAGGGAGGGGGCTCTCAGGAGTGAAGTCTGGGAGGTTTATGCGTGTGTCTAACCCTGAGGTGTTTGTCTAGCTGCACAGTATGGGCTCATGATGTCAAGGGCTTGGAGCCTGCTGCATGAGCCTAGCTCCTCCCTCTTTCACTTAATGATGGCTGGAAAAAAAATAATCAAGTATGCTGGAAGAGAAACATTAATTAACTTTTAATTTAGATCTAACGTATGCTTCTTAGTGTACTGCATGAAAGAGTGAGTGTGCGGTATCTGTCATGTTATATAGGGGGTGATGCATCGAAGAAACAAGGAAAAGCCTCAGGTCTGAATGGGAAGATGGGGTTTTAACTCTGCAGATGGGTTTTGTATCTTGATTAAAAGCTGCAGATGTGTGATAAGTCAGTTTTGTATCTGTTTTGCATCTGAAATGACTTTCTCTGTAACTTGGTTTGTATCTGTTTTCTCTTAAGCCAAACTCGCAAGGCGAAGTCAGGAGAGAGAGAATCTTGGCATGCTGGTCTGGTCACCTAACCAGAATCTGTCTGAAGCAAAATGTAAGTATCTTCAAATACTTTTATTCCCCCCTTCCCTTACATGTGTCACTTCAAGAATGCAAAGTTGCCACTTTCAGTAGAGAGGTTATGTCTGTGACCTTTCCATTATGATTTGAAATTAATTTGAAAAAAGAAAAGCCTACAAAGCAATCCCCCAGAAGAGCTTTATTCCCCACTGGGCAGCTGCTCAGAGCGTCAAAGCCATGGAGGCAGGGAAAGCAGGAGAAATGTGACACACTTTCTTCCTTGGTATGAATTCTTTGAGATACTTATCCACAGGCCTACATGATCTGCTTTTTTACTGCTGGTGCTGTAGAAGATGACAAATAACTGGGGAGAGCAAAATGAAAGGTACTGGGGGGGATATGTGGTAATTAGTAGTACCTTTTTCCCACAAAGACAAATAAAATCCACATCTGGAGCCCATGGAGGTTTAAATGCCAGAACAATTGCAGTGCCTTGGAATTCCACGTGAGGGCAATTACCAGTGCTCTGTGTGTGTCTGGGAACAAGTCTCAGCGCTGCTGCCAGATGGCAGAACTAGTGTTTGAAAGGTTTGTCTAGCTACAGTTCTCCTCATGAATAAGTAGGACTCCTTGATTAAAGGGCTGCTGTTTGAATGCAGTAACTAAACCTAAGTGCTTCTGCGGGAGGGAGCTGAAAGGAGCTATTTTTGACTTTGTGCTCGTACCTTTTTTCCTCCTTTCTGATTCTGGGACCAAGAATAAGAATCTTGCATTCTCATTCCTCTGCAGTTGTTTGTGGTGGCACTATTAAGTTGATACGTGGTTTTCACCTAGACCCAAGGGCTAAGATGCATCACAAGACACTTGTGAGTTGTGGCGTTTGCATGTAGTGGCATTTGTAAATTCAGGCAGCAGAGATTGTGCACAAACTGGCTCTGCCGTGAAAGGGCTGGGCTCTGTCCTGGGGCATTTGTTCCAGTGAGCAAGTTGCCCCTTAAATTACAGAAGGATGATGGTAATGTGATCTACAGATAAAAAGGGCTTTGCAAGGATCATGTCTGCCTTCTCTCCTACCAGTGGTGTCTTGTCTGCTCCCTGCTGGCTATTGGATGCTGAACTAAATAAAACTGATGAGGAGAAGGATATATTTGACAGTTATCTACCGCTAGAAACCTCTAAAAAAGTGTAAGAGCAAGAAACTGTTGCCTCCACCAAAAGGAATGACTGTTCATGGGTCGTTTGTGACACAGGATTCCTGTAGCTGCATCTCAAGACTGAGAGTCTTTTAAATCTCAGCTCAGCTTTGGAACATTTAACTCCTGCCTGATAGGAAACAGGTTTCTTGGAGAGGGAAGAGAGAATGGAGGAGGAAAAGGAGTGAAGATACGCGGAATTGAGTAAAATAATCTGTGACTGAATATTCTGTGGCAATTGGCACAAAAATATGCAAGGATATTGTAGAGCATAAAAAGGATATAATATCTGCTAAGAGGATGTCATGAACCTAAGAGATAATTAAAAATGTAGTATGACACTGATAAATAAACTAGGTGGCAGTTGACATTTGCTGGTACAATAAAAAAGTTGGGGAAAACTATGAATATAAGAAAAGGGCAAGAAGAAATTTCTCAAAACACTCAATTTTAGTAAGAATGTAGGCTCCTCAGTGATTTCACCTTCAAAAAAAGATACCGAAAAAAAATAATAAAAATTTTTTATGGTGTTTGGGGGAGAGAAGTATGATGCTCTTGCACCATACATGACACACAAAATATCTCCCACACGCCTAATTGATATAGAGCAATGGAGTTGTGAAATTCAGCATCTAGTAGTAATAAAAAAACAAAGGAGCATTGGGAGAGGTGGCTGAGGGGACCTTGGGGTGGCAGGAAAACTCCAGCAGATGGGGAGAGGGCAGCTGTGCAGGGAATGTGAGAACAGGGTCAGAGTAGGCTGGTTGGTCATTGCTTTGTCTTGTGTCAATTTGAGCTGACACTACTGAAAGGTATCAGTTATTCCTATCTCTACCTGTCATTACTTAAAAATGAACTGTGAAAAACAAATCCTGCTGAAGGTAGCTGCTTTTGTTCTTTTTGAGACTAGAAATGGATTGATCGGTAGAAATAACTTTATAGCTCTAATGTATTCAGCCAGCTGTTAGGCATTGATTTGCTACTGTATGTCAGTGTGATTCAATCTCCCTTCCTCTCAGAAGATGGGGATCCTCCTCCAAAACACCAGTGCTCTTCAATAGAGCAATAGAGCACTTACTAGATGTATTACAAGCAGAGTTCTCTAGTCTGTTTTATGGCTTATGAAGAAAGAACATTGGGGACAGGAGGTCTCTTCAGCTACTCTGGACTTCACTGACAAGTCTTGGCATTGTTGATAGTGAATCCTAATTAATGGGGTCCATGGGGATGTGTAAGAGGACTGATGATGATCAACATTTCTATCAATGACGTGGGTATTGATATAGAATTGCTGTGGAGAGAAACTGAGGATGAGCCGTAGACTGACAGGATGGTAAATAAAATGAATGCTACTGATAGTCTTGTAGAGTGCTTTGGGTCTTTTCCTAACTTGAACTGATGCCAACACAATGGGCTCTTAATGACCCAACTGCAGGGTTATGAATCTCAGTACTGAAAGCTCTGGCCTTATCTTCTGCATCAAGGTTGATGTTTGGAAAGAAGTGGCTTGGAAAGCAATTTTGGGGACACAGTGGGCAGGTAATTTGACAAAGCTTCCTGGTGTCCTGCTTGACCCAATGGATGATGTGGGTGTAAAGAGAGTGAGGTAGTCACTGGAATGATTTGCTGCCTCTGCACCAAGCAGAATTCGGGAAAATGAACCTCAGAATGGTGGCTTTAGCATTGAAAAACTGAGAAAAGATGGAGATGGGAGCTACTGAAATGTTTTGGAAACTGAAGATGAAGCAAACTCCATCTGTTTAGCTTACTGAAAAGAGACTGAAAGGGGACTATTGTCAATTATTTTCTCAAAGGGAAATTTTGACGTAGTAAGATGTGCATAATGCAAATAAGTGGCTACAAAATAAGTCCACGTGGACTGGAATGAAATTCCCGAGTGTGTGTGGGGGTTTTTTTTCTGATTGACTGTTGGAAGTTATGCAGGGAAGCGATGGATTCTCTATTTCTTGATAGAGAAGCCTTTTTTAAACCATGGATTTTTGTGATGTGTGTGTTATCCTTGGTGGGAGGAATCATTGGCAGTGTGAAATGGCAAGTGGAAGGAGCTGTGGTCTCCAGGAGGTTGGTGTAGCCCCTTGGGATGTAAGTGCTATGAATTGTAGCTAGCACATCCATTCTTAATATTACTGTTCAGGTTGAACAAGACCTTCCAACCAGCAGCATGTTGGTACCTGTGTCTAGTTACTTTCATTTGTACTCCAAAGCCTTTAATCCATCCTGTGCCTGTTCTTGTGGTGCACTCTTTAAAAGTCATAGGACTCTTCTCTGTTCTGTAGCTGGGGATCAACGTGAAGACCGAAGTTAGTGCAGCACATGTTAGCTGTCAGCTTGGAGTGAACTGGTAGCTCTCGTGAGCAGGACAGTTCTGTGCAAACAGTGAAACTCTTGGAAGCCACCTCCCTTAAAGGTGAATCTGTGCTAGAAAACACTGTGAGCAAATCTGTGACAATGCTCAGAGCAACGGAGGCTGGTGGGTTTAGCCAAACTGGGAGGGTCCTCTGTGAACTGCTGAAATGAATCCCGGAAAGACCAGTGTGTCAGCCAGGACCTGGTGGACATCTGCGTACCTGATGCTCCAGGCTTGTACAATTAGTTAAAGCTTGTTTGGGTCCCATGCACGCTATATGCTGGAGCAATGTTTTAAATCTTGTTTGAGAAACCTTTTACCTGGATGCCATGAAATGATGGACATGGTAGAGAAGATTAAAACAAACAAAAGTATGTGTTGGCACATGGATCACTTTTTTTATCCTATGCCTTGTTAACCATTAATCCTGGGTACAAACCACTTACTGCCTTGCCCATATTAATACCAAAGTGGAATGCTGCTAGCATGTTCCACATCTACTGCCAGACTCTTCTGCCTTTGAGGGGTCACTTGCATAGCAGTTGCCACCATTAGCAAGTAGTTCACAAAGTTAGCCCAAAGCTAGAAGTTTGTCCTATCTCTTTTGAAGAAGAAAGAAAGAATTGTCATTGTGCAGTAACTGAACATTTGGACTTAAAATAACTGTGCTCCCCTTCCAGCTCTGCTCCAATACACTGTGTGCTGTGGCTGGTGTCGCACCGCTTACAAAGAGCTTGCTCTCAAATGAGACTCCTGAGAGGCTCTCTGAGGACTTAGTGCCACAGAGGGGAACTGTTCTGGCTGTGCTGGGATGCTGTCATGGAGGGCGAGGAAGGAGACAGGGAGAGAGGAGGAGTGAGGTCTTGAGCAAGGTGACATTGAGGAGCAGGAACAGCTAGGTGGAAGACAGGCATCTGTTCTCCTTGAGTGGCACATGGGGAATGGGGAAGGAGGGGGGAAATAGTGAAAAATGCATTGTAATGAAGCTGTGGAAATCCTGCACAGGATAGAGCTGGGCCAGCATGAAGCTATTAATAAAACAGCAGTGTCTCTGTGCCAAGTACACCAATGGGTGGAACCATAAAAATGACATTGGGTTGGTTTAGAAATGAGCAAGTGCTGGCATGCTGCAGCTGCCCAGGAGTGAGGGATGGAAACCAGGCAGGAAGATAGGATGTGATGATTGCTTTTATGTGTCTGCAGTTCAAAGGTGAATGACAAGAGGAGAAAGATGTATTGTTTTGCTAGTGATAAGCTCTGTTTTGAAAGTAATTTTTCTGCTATCTTCCTGACAATACGTGTGCCACTAGATGGGAATTTTGGTTTCTCACTGATGTCTTGGTGGGCATCTCCAATGGATATATGGGGTGTCACTGAAGAGGCAGGCACTGTCCCTAATACCCGTGGGACAGTGGGTTGTGGATGGCAGGTGGGTCCCCTGGTCTTGCAGTGCTGCTTCTGTTTGACCTGATGGTTGATCAGCGTGCCAATTTTGGATGCTCACCAGTCCCTCCCTCTGTTTTACCCTGTGGCATCTCTTCCTGCGAGGCCGCAGCTGGCTCCCTGCATTACGTTATGCCTGCCTTGGTGCGCTTGGAGAGAATTTAGACAGCCTCCCTCCCCCTGGGGAGGGGAGGTAGAAGTGCCCAGGGGACTTGGGGACAGGGGAATGCCAGAGTTGGGTGAAGCAGCGAGTGCTCCAAGATCCTTATGATGTGATGTGCTTGGCCAAACCCTGTGGCTGGGGGCAAAGGGAGGGGTCCCTAAATGTGCTGCAAAACCTGATGCTGGGAAGGCAGCAATGTGCCAGCTGAGGCTCTGAAGGAGGAAGAAGTGCTGGTTGCTATGGTTACCAAGGATATTAACCCTGTGGTCTCTGGATGGGCAAGGTTTAGTTAACCATGCCACAGTCTGGATAACGGTTGGGAGCGTGGAGCAGCAATGCTCCACCCTAAGAAGCTATGAGTTGGCATTCAGGATCTCAAAAGCCTGTGTCCCAGCCAAGTCTGTAAGCGTGTCCTGGTCGTTAGTGTGTCAGCAGCTTTCTTTGGGTGAGAGTGAGTTTTGGTAGCTGTCCTCTTTTGTGAAGGTGAGGTGAATCCCAAAATTTCTGAGGGCAGGTTGCAGGTTTAAGTGGTCAGAGTCTGTCTCCAGCTGTAGTTCAAGGGGTAATCTTTGCATAGAACAGGCTGTGATTATTCTTCAGTTTCTCTTTTAAAGGGGATGTTTGAACAAGCTTGGAAATCACCTTTGTCTGAATTTTCTAACTTAAAATGACTGCCAGAGTAGAGGACAGGAAAATGTTTGTCTTCTCATGTTGCCGAGTGTGTCTGATCATGCTTTGTGTGGCAAGTCTTCATTTTCAGAGTGTAGCTGAGCCATAGCTGTTTTAAGAAGGGCTTCTGCTCAGACATATCCTTGCTCCCTCAGCTCAATTATTCTGGCCTGTGAATTCTGAGAGAGAGTAGACTGGGGAAAGTGTTGATCTTAAAATCTCCCTTTTAAAAAATGAAGCCCCTATTTAACAGGATGCATTTAAAATGGAAGGGATTAATGCTTCAGAGGTACCCAAGAGCCACCCCCTCCCTGGCACACAGGGGCAGTAGCAGCGAGGGAGAAGATGTGGTCAGGTGTGTATGCAGCATCAGCAAAGCTGCTTTTTAAGTCCCTCCTCTCCATCATGCTATAAACAGGATCCTTGAAACAGTTGGAATTGTGGTTTTATTTTTGGTCCCCTCTCCCCTCCAGCCCCTATAGTTTCTATGACCTGGTTTATAACACAACCTCACAAAAGGTTGCGTTGGCGCTCAGCCACCTTGGTCAGGGATGGGAGAGTGGGAGCTGCTTAGGCTTTGCCACCAGAGAGAAAAGTATTGTTGAACTCTCAACTGAGCTTTTTTTTTTTTGTGGCTGGCTAAATGCTGTGGGAGGTTTTGAAAGAAAGAGTGTATGTATTATGCTTTTCTTGTTTGGGGTTTTTCTGCTTGTTCATGTCTGAGGTTTTTTTTGGTTTGTTGAGGTGGGTTTTTTTGGTAGTACGAAAAGTGTTAGCCTTAAAAAATAACTGCCAGGTAGAGCCAAGACTTCCAGGTCTCTGAGGGGTGGACTCGAGGGTTATAATTGTCGCCTGAGGCTAGGTGCTTGCTTTTGGTCACTCAAGTGAAGATAGCAAGAAAACCAAATTTATGATCTTGCTGTTTGTATGTGCTTCTTCCTTAGAAATATGTTTGTTGGCTGTCCCAGTGACAGCAAAAAGGATTAATGGAAAAGCAGGATTGGGTTTATGTTTATCCCTAATTCAAATTTCATATTATGCAGTGAACCTGGCAGCTGTGAAGCTTGGATGCAAATAGAGTAGCTGAAGAATACAACTCCATGAATTCAGAAATGAGAGAACTGGTGTTTAATTTAAGATTCTGCTTGAGTTTAGCTGTAGAGATGATACAGTTATGGCCACTTCTCCCAGCAGCTGCAGTTGCTGCACTTCAGAAAATGCTCAAAAGATGAAGGTGAAGGGATGCAGTTTTTCATTTTAGCTGAGGCAACTTTTGATGCTCATAGTAGCAATATTGCAAACAGCAAAAAGAAGATACCAGGCTTCAAAGGCTATGGGTGTATCCCAGAAATGGCTGAGTTGCCTCAAACTTAGCTGCAGTTTCCCCTTTGTCATCTGCTGTGCTAGTTGCTGTTGCAATGCTGTGTGGAAATCTCAGAGCAGCTCTTTCATCCTTATTGCTGCAGGTTGGTATTTCTGGATCCTGAGTGCATATTTAAATGAAGATGAGGTTTTAACCCTTTCACAGCAGTGGTTTGTATTGGAGCCAGGAAAGCAGTTTAGTTTGAAAGGACTGAGGTGTGTGTTTGGGTTGGATTTCACCCAAGGTACAGTGGATTGTGTTCTTTTTTTAAAAAAAAAAAAAAAAACACCCCAAAAAACCCCACAACCAACCAGCCAACAAAAAAACAAAACAAAAAAACCAACCAAACAAACAAACAAAAAATCCAACCAAAACAAAACAACCCACAAACTTAAAACCTGAAGGAGAGAATGTGTTGGAGAGTATCCAGGGAAAGGATGTCATATCTAAGGTAGCTTATCCTGGAGGAATTTTTGCTGCTGTGCTGGGTGGGGGGGCAGTCACCAGTTTCTTCATGTGCCTTGTGCTCTCCTGCCACCTGTTTGTTTCTCCTTTTTACTGCAGTGTGAAACGGGCCTTCTCAGAACGTGTGGAGATGACCCAGTTTGAAAATGCCAGCTGCCACTACTGTTGCTGCTACGGGGATTGAACTAGTGCTGGTGTTAGGAAGAAGCTTTTTTCCTAAGAGAAGTTTAGAGACAAGATGATGTGGATGTAACAGAGTGACGATAGCCATGTTAAGAGTTACCCTGGCAGTGAGCCTTGATCTGAAATACGTTTGGGAGCAGTCCTAGCCAGCCTGATAGGCACTGTGTGAGTTGCAGGACCAGTATGACGAGAACTAGCAGGCTACAGCTACATCGTGCTGCTTGGACCCAGCCCTGGGATGGGCTGAGTGCGCTCCAGTCTTGCTGGTCTTGGTGGGAATGGCAGGCTCAGAGCACTTCAGAGCACTAGGTCGTTTTTCCTCACCTCTTATCTCTTACTGTAGCTGTGAGGGAAGAACAAGAAGGGTCAGGGAACTGGAGGGTAACTGTAATTCCACCCTTCCCCCCCGCAGCAGGTTAGTCAGCAAACGCACCAAGTGCATGTTTATAGGGATGTGATGGGAGCTGTGTGCAGGCAGGGAGGAGCTCTTGTGGGCTATGTCCTCCACTGAGGAATGCTTGAAGAGGTCATGGTCATAACAGCTTGCTGTGGTGAGTTCATGTGCTTCTGAGTGTGACCTTTACAGAGGTGCTAGTGCAGGAGGCAGAGCAGCTAGGCTTTGTCAAGGACATGTGCCAGAGGTTCCCTCACCATAATGTGTTTGCTGTGGCATTATTTGCTCTAATTAGGAACCACTCCCACTAGTTATTTTTCCTGTACTCATATTATTTTTGTACTCCACATTAAGTTACTTTCCCAATCATGTGCTTCTCATGCAGATTCATATTATGGTAGGGTGGTAGTGAATTTTCTAGCACTGCAAGGATTAGTAGTAATACATAATAACTTCTCAGTAAGGACTGGGCTTCTAAATCCTGGCTAAAAGCTGTGACTACCTACCACTGATAGTCCAGGATCTAGTTAGTGACACTGGTTTACTGTAGGATTTTCCGCTCAGTCTCTTAGGATCAGCCTGTATATAATCCATGTTTCAGCGTGTGCTGTGTGGGTCTGTAACTTGACTTTTTCTAAATTGACTTTAATTTTATGTATTTTTGAATACTAACACTGATACTTTGGTTTAGAGGCTACTATAAAGATTGTGTTGTCCAAGATTTGTCTGTTTAAGCTTGCTGTCTTTCTGCATGGACTTCTTGGAGGGGTCAAAAACATGTCTTTGCATCTCTGGTTTCAGACCTGTAGGAAGTAAACAAGTGCAAGAATGGATGTACTGAGTGTTAGCGTCTCCCAAAGGCTGTCTGGCCTACAGTAGGGCAATCCGTATGAGTTTGTCTATAGGTAGCTTCTGATCTCTGGTGGAGAACAGGCTCTTCGCCTAAACCTCTGTTTGTTGCCCAGGTTCTCATGGTGTGCGGGGTAAGGTACCAGGAATTTCATGAACCACTGCATCTTAACCTGCAGTAGGTGCTTGTTTATGTTGCCTTAGTTCATGGCCTGCCATATTAAGTGATTAATCAGCAGCTTAATCAAGAAGCTGAACTGTTCTTGCAGGAATAGGAACTTCCAGGAGAGGGACGGGGCATACAGCTGGGGGGCAGAGCCACAACTGCTCTCGAGATAAGCTGTTCCTTTTAGGTTGTGCAGCACTCTGTGCAGTGGAAGTGTTTGTCTTGTCTCTGTTGCTCTGCTTCCTGCTAACTTGCTCACATCCAGCTGATGTTAAAGTGAGGAAAATGGAGTCTTCCAAAGCAGGTTTGAGATCTAACTTTCATTTTTAGCATGCAGGTGTAGTAGTGCAATAAGTGGAGTTGTGGGAAGGCCCTTGCCTTCTCAGAAGGGGCCAGCCCTAAACATCTGAAAATAGATTTTTAACTGTAGATGTAGAAGGAACAAAAGCTTCTCAGTAATACTTCAGAAAATACAACTGAAAGATTAGTTCCCCTCCAACATCAAGCTGCGTTCACTTAGTCCCTATCATTCTTCATCTAATTTTGCTGGAAGCAAGTTTCGTGCAACTTGTTCATGAGTGCAGAAGCCTCCTGAGTTGCTGAGACTATTAATGGTACTCATATAGCTGAGCTTGGAAGTGAGGGGGCCGGCTGCAAAAACTAACTAAAACAGTAATTGGTGCTTTTGTGACCTGACCACTTGCCATTCAGGATCATGGGGTTCTCCTGTTCCAACTGCTGAGGAACTGGATGTGGGCAATTACAGCTGGAGGCTCTCTCCCCTCCGTGAGCAGCTCCTGGCTCTCAGCATGTCTGCCGAGGGCAGCTCCTCTGTGTGACTCGAACTCGTTGCCTTCCTTTTGCTGCCTGCTGGCATGCCCAGTACTTCCTTTCCGTCCAAGTGCCATCCTTCAAGGAGGTAGCTAGGGGACAAATTGATCATTCCTTTTGCTTTTGTATCCGTTATAAAGGGGGTCAGCATGGCTTCTACTCTCTTGTCATAGGCTTTATTATCGGTAACAATAATAATGAGCTGTAATTTAACCTGATGGCTATTCTGCTCCCACATACCCCTTGTGTCTGTGCCCTCATGCTGCGCAAAGACCCTGTGTCGTGGGGTAGTGGACTTCCCCATGCTGTTTAGGAAGCCTGGCTCTGAGACAGTGCTTTTATTAGTTTGCATTCCTACTACAATGGGGGATATAACTTCTGGTTTTAGACAGGAGCTTTCAAAATCTTGTGGAGGGTGGAAAATGGACCTTGTAGAAGGTTTCACCCTCTTTAGAGGGCTTTGAGTCTGGATATTCCTTGGTGGCTTCTGAAGCTGGTTGACAGCAGGTTGCTTGACCAAGCGTTATGGTAGTCTGCACTGACTATTTTGCAGACCAAGAATTTCAGCATATATAGCATGACGTGGATGAAGAGCTGAGGATGTTTCTAGGTAGGGTACTGAAGCCTTGTATCAGACTGCTAGTAGTCTGAATCTGTGGTCTCTCATACTGGCTCTGTCATCAGTGTGTGTCAAACTGTATTTTTTCGAATTAGTGAATCTGGCTTTTGGAAAGGATGCACTGGATCAGGCATTCTCAAGGAGTGCAAAAAATAATTTCCATAAGAAAATCTGCACGAGGGAGGTTTCTTTTAATCCAAGTTACCATCTCCTCCAGTGACCCGTATGATTAAATATTTTTTTTAATATTCTACCCCTTGTCACAACTGTATTGGTAATGTTGCTACTTGCATTGCTTGGGCATGTTGCTGCCTGTAGTTGAAGTATATAATCCGAGGCTATAACCACTCAGTAGAGTTAATTCAAGACATGGTTTGACAGCAGAATAAATCTGGCTTTAGGGCTCCTCGGACTGAATTGAGAGCACTGTGCTGAATAATGCAAAGAACGGTTCTGCTATAAACTCACTTTGTTGTTCGGGCGCGTGCTCTGTGCATTTATCCTGTCTCTAACTTCCTGTCTATGTCTTGGAAGGTTATACGGGGGAACGAGTATTCCCTCCCTGTCAGAAGCTACTGTGCGCTGTTTTTTGTACATGGGCTTCAGACCCAATATCATGTGCTCTGGCTAGTTACATTTAATATAGTCCAGTGCCTGTGTCCGATTTAGGATCAGGTTTGCACTGCTGACTGATCTAGCAGTGCTCAGATCCCACATGGTCACAGATCAGGTCCCCGGGTGATCTGATGTGGCTCCGCCTGTTCTGTGCTAGGTCACAGAAGTAGTGTTTCCTCTTTGCTACCGCCCTGTCAGATGTCCCTTGTCCCCTTCTCTTCTGTGGTACATAAGGAGACATCTGAACTCATGGTACCCAGGGCTCTGTAGATACTGAAAGCTGTGCCACTCCTCCAGTAAAGTGTCATTCAGTGCTATGGTGGAGCAAATTTCTGGCTGAAGGTTAAATGTGATGGACGTGTAAGATGCAGTCTTTCTTCCCAGAGGGTCCTCCGTGGACCTCCTTACAATGGGTGTCCACATGGCCCGAGGGAGGAGAGCAGCAGCAGCATCAGAGAGCAAGAGAGAGAAGAAGAAGAATAAGCATTTGGTTGGAAAAGACCTTTAAGATCATCGAGTCCAACTGTACCTGTCTACCAAGAGAGCATCAGCTGTCTGGCTTTCCTTATAGTAATCCTCATTAATACACCACCCTACACACATACACGCTGTGTTGAGCCTTTTCTTGATGTGATAGTATCAGCTGAGGGTGCAGCTTTAGGAATAAGCATATGTTGGTAAAAGCTTTAAAAATAACACGTGTCTACTAGCAAAAGGCCTTTCCTGGTGAACAATGTAAAATAGTTTTGGCAAGCTACAAAAAGTATGCTAGATTTGTCAGTACACCTGTGTCTGCAGTACAGCCTTCTTGCTGCTATAGCAAAATCTAAAGGCAGATGAGTCAGGTCTCTAACCATCACTGGAGTTTCAACTTTAGACTTGCCCTTAGATGCAGGCCATGCAAAGAGCAGTATTAAAAATAATAAAAAAAAAGGAGGGGGGGAAATAGGCTGTTTCTTTTCTGCCTTGTTAGTGTGCACTGCTTGGGTGGGGACTGGTTGGCTTTGTGTGAGAAAGGAAGCTTTTGGTAGGTATCAGGGCTTTTAAAGGGATAAATCTCCCAGCAATGGGGCACTCCATTTTATTCCTTGTTTTCTGCTCTGTGAGACTGCAGTTTCCAGGCTCCAGGTGTGGTTCTGTGAGCAACTCTTTCCTCACCAGTGCTAGTTTACGTAGCCATGCCTGTTCCTGCCCGCCTGCTCATCCCTGCCACTGCGCTGTGCCGGGGCAAGGAATGAGTTGCACTTTTGGCTGAGCCAGTCTCATCCCTTGCTGGAATTAGGAGGGCTCATCTCTTCTCAGGCTTGCGTAACCTCCCAGCAAAGTGATTTTTATATGGTATACATCCACATAAAAAGTGTTTGTTTTATGTATAGCATGCCGCTTTGGTGGTGGTGAGCTGTTCAGTGCCTTGAGTGGCTCCAGAGCTAGTGCAAGAGAAGGGGGCAGCCTGCGTAGCTAGGGCTGGTGATGGGAGAGTCTGGGACCACCCCTCCTGGTACGTGAGAGGATCTCCATACTTTCAGCCACCACCACTCAGTGCTTGTATGGCTTCACTGCAGCTTGGGTGAGGGAACTAACGCAGCAGGAGAGGGTTGGTTGGTTTTCAGGTGGAAGTTTCCCAGTCCGGTTCCCCAGGGGTCCAGGCAAATGTTTGTGCTCCCAGGTGGGAAGAGGTGGCTGGAGGCTAGGGGTGCTTAACCTGGCCCTGCTGCCAAAGGAGACTTCTAATGCAATGGCACCCTGCGGTCCTTGGTACGTGGACAAGAGATGATGTACAAGTAAAATCTGAGCTACAGGGAGGTAAGTGGATGTGAGTTTGAGATATGCTGTGGAGTCCTGTGACTTAATACCCTTTTCTCTTGCTCCTATTCAAGTAAGCTTCTCCAGGTAAGGTTGGTTTTCCTTTGCGTTGCAGTTGCATCCAGACTTTTCCCTCACCTGCTGCAGATGCAAAGGACTTAGGCCTAAATCCTCTCATGCCTTCAGTTGCATGGAGTGATTTTTAAGTAGCCTTTGTGTCTGTGTAACTAGCACTCTCTGTTCCTAGAAACAGTGTTAAAGGAGGCTGTATGCCTGCCCAGGTTGGTGCAGCACGGGCCACAAAATATGGGTGTGCTCTGGCTCTCCACTCCTCTCCTGCCTGTGACACACATCACGTCTTGCCAAGAAGAGGAAATAATCTTTTCCAAAGCAGAAGACCCTTTTAAATAGGCAGGGTTTATTTTAAGTGATTCTGCCCAGAAAAGGTGGTCAAGCCACCTCGCTTTGATCTCTGCCTGCTCCCCCCCTGCCTCCGACTGCAGCTGGCTTTAGTGAGACACTTGTCCAAACTCTTGGTCTTTTTGCGGCTGCTTCTCCTGTGCTAGGACCACGAGGTGGCAGGATTGTTCCACTGATGCTGCGAGGGTGGCGGGACGGCAATGCAGCTGCTCATTTTTATAGCCAAGGCAAAAACTGTGCTTAGTTGTTTGTGTACCATCATCATTGTGTTTTGAAATTTGGAAGAATTTCACATGTATGTGTCTAATCCATGCTCCTTATTTTCTTTATATAACATTGATTTGTTCTGGGTCTTGACTTCCCCCCCCCGCCTTGCCCCGCTCTCAAGGGAGATGGAGGGGAGGGGGAGATGTACAGCAACATCTAGAATTCCTCACAGGTTCCAGGATTGATCAAACCCTGTGAAGCACATTACTGAGGCTGTGAAGGCTGATGCTTTTGTCCTCATTTCACCCTTTTCTGTCAGGGTATTGCATCACGTAATATGCAAAGTGTTCAGAGCTCCTGCAGTACCCCAGTAATAGGGGTGAACTGAGGTTGCAGCAACAGCTCTACCTCTGCATTCCTGTTGCTTTCTATAGGCTTTAGCACACTCGCTTCTGCTGCAAACCCTTCTTGGGGTCACTGAGTCCACTAAACATGATGCAATGCTTGTGGGGTCATTAAGAAACAATTTGGGTAGGGGGGAGAAATTCTCCTGAAAGACCCACTCGGAGAGATCATTTAGTCTGATCAAATGATGACGAGGGATGTCTTTGCTTGCAGGCATTTATCTTTTCAGAGTTCTCCCACCCCCCTGAAATTAATGCTCCTGTTTTCACATCTTTCGATTCACTGTTTTAGGATGCGGGACTGAAAATCAGCAATGCAGTTGTTTGCTCTTGTCTCTCCTTCCCTCTGTCAGCCAAGAATGACCCCTTTCTTTTGCCTCTAGTGAGGAATTCTTGCAGGAAGATAGTTATCAGAAGAAAAGGGTGTATAAGAAAGACAGCTGGAAATAAGACCACAAAATTCAGGGGGTTGACGGCACCATTTTGGTCAGAAACTCTCCTCTCTAGGTGGCAGGGGGGAAGCATCTTTCTTTGTTTCATTTCCCTTGTCTCTTCAGCTGTGTGAGTGCTACACCCAGGGTCCTTTGGTCATCTCATTGTAGACCTCACTTCCTGTATTAAGGAGAGGTGGTTTTTAGCATCCGAATGCTCTGTGCTTCTCTGCTGGTGACAATGTGTATGTGGGGCTCTGATCCCTTGGCATCCCCACCTTTTGTGCTACTTCTGCCTTCCTGAGCATGGCTGGCTGTAGGAAGGGGCTCTTTGGGCCAATGCTCACTCCATTTTGGGTGTGGGGCAGACAGGGGGATCCTGCTCGCCCTCACACAGCTAAAATGCATGGAAAAGAAGAAATGTAGCCAAATAGGTAAAGAAATACCAGTTTATGATTCTCTTCTCCATCCCTCCCCGCATCTGGTTTCTAGTAGCAACAAGAGCCTTCACAGGAGCAATGCATCTCCTGTGTCACGCGACTGTCTCTATTCAAGTATCATTGTCTTTTTGGCCTGGCCTGTGCCAAAATATCTTTCCAGCGTAGAGAAATGAGTTGGATGGGAGGGGAGGATACTCTTGTCTGCCCTGTTTGGGGAAAAGTTATGCTGGTAGAAAGTGCATGGTGGTGTAGTTTATGCTGGGGGAAATGGGATGGGATTGCTTTGCTGCTCTTGCTTATTCTCTTCTGGAAAGAGGCTAAGAGCTGTGCTGGCAAACTGTCTCTTCTGGTGTGAGCAGGGCTCTGCCCCAGGCTCCTCTGGCTCTGAACTCTGATGTCTAAACGCATTGCTGGGTTACATGCTGAGCGTGACTGAATGCCACTGAAACGCAGTGGAGCAGAATTTCATGTGCCTGCTGCCCTGGGCTTGCTAGAGGTGCATGGCAAAGGCAGAGATGGAAGAGGGCATTTATTTATCTGGTGTGACATGTGAAGCATTAAGCTTGTGGCAATTCCAGGCTCTACTGGTATGGGAGACTAAAGGGATCCTGTGACTCAGCTGGTGCCATGCTCTTTCTTGCTCACTACGTGTGGAGGGGGATGGTAAAGAAAGAGCAATCGGAAGGATTGCTCAAGGGACTGTCATACCTCTCAGATGGTGCAAGCATCAAAGCGAATGAGCCTGCAATTAGCCAAGAAATGACAAGCAGAATGGGCTAGATTGTAAGTAAGCAGGCAGGAAACAAGCCAAGAGCAGAGTACAATGGTGTACTCCTTGTCCTTCATCCACAAACACTCTTTTAGTGTATAGAAGGAGCATTGCTGTGTGCTCATGGTCCATTTACTGCCTTATTGCCTTCTTATTTTTCTTTTCTGTTCCTGCACTGTAACAATGAGGTGTAACACTGAGGTGTTACAGACCCCACCGTGACAAGAAAAGCATGCTGCCTCCTTTCATCGTGTCTGATCACTCATAGTCTACTGTTTGGCTCTGTGGTGTATTGACTTGATTCAAGAGAAATCCTATTGATATGGGGGGGACCTTGCTAATGTTCTTGCTCAGTTATGAGAGAAAATGCTGCAACGATTTTTTGGGGGGTGGAGAGCAATGGGGAAGGAAGTATGTTTTCATTGCTTATAGCATCTGGCATAAGAAAAGTAATACGCTGGAAAGGAGAACGACCTCATCTCTTCTCTGTGTATATTAAAGGATAAGATGCTGAAGTCAAAGCAGGAACTGTAGATCTTTCAACAGTGAAAGTGAGCTAGTTAATGCAGCAGTACTTAGCATTCAAGAGCTTAATTCAGCCTTGGACTTCAGAGAATTCAACTCCTTTCCCTCCCCCTTCCTTCACCTCCCCCTTAGACAAAATATATAACACTGCATGTGCAATACCTGTCCTAAGGAAGCCGAGAGCATTTAGCTGAAGTACAGCGAAATGCTGCACTTAGCATTTCCTGGCAGCCTTTGGTTTTGGTGTGATTATAAAGTCTGGAAGCATCTGAAGAAACTCTTCTGCCCACATCTTACTGATGTTCCCTGCCCTGTTTGGCATGTGGGGGGAAGGGATGGTGTGTACGGAGGAGGCAGTTCCCTTCTCTGTCCCCATTCCCCCTGCGTGGATCATGTTCTCCCCTTGGGGTGTGGTTTTGCAGTTGTTTTTTTTCCATGGCAAAGCTGATTTCCAAGGTTCCTACCCTTTGGTAACCCTCAGGATGTTCTATTAGGCAATGCAGCGATTTCAGCCTAAGAAGTTTCTGTCACTGTCCCCGTCACCTTAACTGTCTGTGCAATTATCTTATTATGTTTGCCTTGTGCAAGAAAAGGTTGTTTGCAAGAAGGGATAGTTTTCATCCCAGTTCAGCATGGTCCTTAGAAATAATTTGTTGACTTGGAGAGGCAGATGCTTTTGTGCTGCAGGGATGCAAATGAATGGTTGTGGCCACACCTTTCTCCAAAGGGCTAATAAAACTTTTACTGAATGTATCCAGAACATGGTCCAACAAACAGGTTCATCAGCCCCTTGGGAGTCCCCATTGTGTGCAGGTGGGAGCTTGGAAGAGCAAGAACCTCATGGAGTATCCGTGCTAAGGTGGAACTGTGCCTGTGTTTACTGTATGCTCTTCTCCTGCCACAATGTGTGGCTGTATTAATATTCTCATGGACTTCTCCATGGCACTTAACAAAGCCCTTTTTTGCAACACCTTTTTGTGAAAATCAACTAACGCATCTCCTTTCAAATGAAGGGCCAGCATTGATGTCGTGTTGTCTAGTAAGATGGGATATATACTTCAAGTACCTAGATGTAATTTCTTTGATGACAAGCTGAAAATAAGAGGCTGGTGCTCTCCTGCTGTGCATTTTCTGATCTATCCTCTCTGTTTTCCCAATACCTTTTGAGTTCATTGCTTAGTTTGCTCAGCTGAAGGAAGAATTGAGGGGTGTCCCAACTTGAAGGAAAAGCTTTAAGCAATGCCATGCTATTAGACACCGGAGGCTCCATGTGAGAGTCCATAAAGGCAGAAAATGGGGGAGAAGCACATTTGAGAGCTGAAGTTAATCATGAGGCCCAAACCATGGGAAATGTGGCTTCCTTAGCTGTAGTGCGCACAGAACCATTTCCTTCTGGGGGTGCTGCGCATGCTTTTCATGAGTTGGGTGCTCAGCACAGGAATTTGCTTGCATCCCGCCCTGGGTATCTGCAGAGAAGGAAGGGGGAATGATTTTTGAGTTCATTGCTAAGTGACTTGTCTTGAAGTCCAAAATTTGTAGAAGAATGAGAATTCTGGCTCTGTACCAGTTCTAAGTCTTTCAGGGTACTAGCACATTGGGGATCCTACGGGCAAACAATGTTTCCAACATCTTCCACTCTATTAGGTAAAGTAGGAGTCTCACCTTTTAGCTTGTATTTTGTTTTCAAGGGGAGTGTTATCATTACAGTGTATTTAATAATGACCAAGCACAAGGGTGCAGACTTCAGACCACCACCACTGGTACTGGCTTTGATCCAGTCCTCTGAAATGGGTGCTGTTGGATATAATGTAAGCTCAGTCACTCATACTGAAAGACACATTTGGATTTTGGTCCCATCTGTACAAAATAGAACTCCTCAGGGCATCTTCACATTGTAAAGGTTAAAAGCTTGTGAGGGCCTAATAATACATAGAGATGGGGTTTGGTCCAAGATGAAAATTGCTGAGGCATAAGGGCTGAAAAATTTGCCAAGATATCTGCAGTGGTTGTGCAACACTAGGCGTCTGGCAGTATTGGAACGTATGGATTGTGTCTGGGGATTTTTGTTCTTAAGAAAACAACTGCTTTGGGGTATTAGAAAAAACAAAACAAAACAACAACAAAAAAACCCAAAAAACAACACACACACACATAAAAACCAAACCAAAAAGTAGCTGAGACAGTCATGTCTATAGTTTTGGTGAACAAGTTCTGAAATTTTATATGCTATGTTTCAGAAGTACTGGAACTGGATTGGATATCATGCATCATTTAAGCTTGTTAAGGAAAATATTTAGTAGTTTGTCTGGTGACTGTTGTTTTTCTTTTGTTTCCTTCCTTTCGTGAATTGTTGGAAACAGCAGCTATTGGTGAGAGTTCTCTGTGGAGGATGCAATGACCATGACTGAAGTCAGAGCTGTAGGACTTGGGTTTTAGACTGGCAAGGGGGAGGGAAGAGGAGATGAGATCGTTATATGAAATGCTCTTATGCCTTCTCTTTGTTTTTCAGTGGACGAATATATTGCCATTGCTAAAGAGAAGCATGGATACAATATGGAGCAGGTAACAACCCTTTGAATACTTACTTTATTTTAAAATCTTTTTCAGCAGGTATTAGAACATGACTTAAAGTGACTGCCTAGAACTGCTTCTGCTCTTCTGTACCATCTGTGTTTTCTCCTCTCTTGCTTCTCCCAAAACTGACTGTTCCTAATAGTAACCTGTGCTCTGGGGATATGGAGCTCATCCCTAGTTTTACAGCAAGAGTCAAAAGAAGAAAAACAAAACCACTGTAATTTCTACTGGAGTTTGGCCATGTGTATTATGCTTCCTATGGTGACTACCTCTTGAACACTTTCAGAACCCCTAAACGATGTTAAAAAGATTGGCTTGTCTTTGGACAGCTGCCTGATTGCATTGCAGTTTCCAGTTGACTGCTTCATCTCTGCTTCATGGATGTCTTGGCAGTTATTAATGAGCTATTGAACCATCATATGCTTTTCTGAGGCAAACCAATATCCACAGTTATTTACCTTAAAACTGTGCTGAAAATCATTTTGCATTTCATAGATGAGCACCTCAGATGTTGGTGCAGTAGCAGTGGGCGACTTCACCAGCTGTCCCTGAGGCTAGCCAGTGCTTTTAGCCTAGGGACGCAAATCCTGGTCTGAGGAGCAGACCTCTCCTTTACTCCGCGTGGTCTAGGATTGTATACTAATCTTCCATGTGTTAACTACATCGATTTCAACACTCATCTGGGGAGATGAGTAGACCTGTGCCTGGGAAGATTTTCGAGTTCTGTGGAGTTTTCTTATGCACTAATACTTGCCTGGAAAGGGAAGGCGGGGAATCTCATGACTTACTGTATTGGCACATTATGTACTGTCTCTACAAAAGGATTCTATGAAAACTTGAAAGTTTATGAAATTGTTCAGGCAAAGGCCATGAGCTTAGAAACCAATGATTTGAATGGGCAAAGGTTTCTATTTAAGTGACTCTGCTGTCATCTTTGAGTCAGACTTTCAGTGGTTGATACTTATGCTCAAAAAGACTTATTGTGGAACAAGAACATTGAAGTTGAGATAGGCAGCAAAATTTCCAGCAAAACCAGGAATGATCAGACTTGATATTTATAGTTTCTAAGAGCAGAAGAAGACTTTCTCCCCTCCTCTGTGTACAGAAGTAGAAGGTATGGGACTCGCCACACCAGAATGTAAAGTGGCTGAGGAACTTGTAAAAATGTCCCTCCTTCTAAAAATTTTCTCATTCCTTCCCTAGCACTCTTGTATAATACTCTGCAGTTAAACATGTTTCCCAGGTCCTTTGAGATTTCCTAGAGAGCTAAGCTAGGCGCTTCCAGGAAATAACTAGAGAGGTTCTATCTTGTATCGCTCTGGAAGGCACGAACTCATTTTATATTATAGGGACAAGCATCAGGGCTTTCAAATCAGGATGTTGTGTCACCAAGGGACACTCTCTCTTCAGCAGGTATCATCAGAGTTGCTGTTGGTTGGGTAACTGTGGACAAGCTGATACAGACTCCCTGGAAGCCAGTCAGAGTTCACTTTAGCATTTGGCCACCATCTCTGGGGTTTGCTGGCCAAGGCAACCCTTTCCCACATGTGCATCCCCCTGACAGCCGGTCTCTTTGGACCCCTGTGCAGGTGTCTTGGCTGACAGTCATCGCACAGAGATTCCCGTTCTTCCATCTGTGCCCCCTGCCCAAAACCAACCTTTGCAGACTAAGATGTGCCAGTTTGTTGAAGGGAGCAGTGAGCCTTCTGGCAGGATGGCTGGGGCATGTGCTGGTGCTCCTCTGCCCAGCGGCTTTCCCATCCAGCTGGCTGCATCTGCGCCAGGTGCAGCTCCCGTATCTCTGTCCTTTCTCTCCCCTTGGCTGTGGCTGAGTGCCCCATTGTTGGCTCTGCTGCTGTGGGAGGACGGCTGGAGGCTCAGGGCTGCGCTGGTGGGAGTCCCTGCAGCCTTGCCAGCTCGAGGGCAGGTAAAGGGCAGGCTCTGGCAGGCGAGTGAGCTCCGGCAGGGCAAGCCCACTTTAGCTGGTGTTGGCAAACTGTGGTAGGTGGTTGTGCGGAGCTGTAGCAGTCATGGGCTTCTGGGAGCACTACAGCAAATCTGGCTGTGAGCTGTGCTCTCCTGCCAGCCTGTGTCAGACACCCTGCGACAAAGGAGGCTGTGTACTTGCCTGTGTATGAGTGCTACAGCTCTCCTAGGGCAGCATGGGGTGGAAGAATACTGCTCCCATGGTAAACAAGCCTATAAGGAAAACCTTTTTGTTTACCTTTTGCTTTGTGTAAGCAGCTGTCCCCTCAGCCCTTGCTAGCACCTTAGTGGTATTTAACACTACCCTGCCCTCCAAAAATGTCTCCATCCTTGTTTTTCCCTTGCTTTCTCACAGGGATATTTGGTACAGCTCATATCTGAAGCTGAAAGGGATGGCGGGGGAGAGAAAACTCAGTCCTTTGTGACTGCAAAATAGTTTCTTTGGCTCCATGCTTGCCAGGGTGGATGGAGATAAGTGGCTGTGTGGCTCCTGTGACATCTCAAGTGACTCTGCTGCAACCAAGACTACTACTTGTTCTGCATGGTGGTAAAAGGGAGGAGAGGGTGCCTGGGCAGCACTGAGAAGCCAGTAGGGTCAGGACAAGATCTTGGATAACACTAATATGCATACTCTGCAGAATCTCAGGGGAGCAATATCCCATAAAGGAACTGCTTTTTGCATAGCAAAGCATAATGGGGAAACCCTGAATTTGGAGGGATTTTGTAGCTCTGAGCAGCCAGGGTGAAACTACTAGATGAGTGTAACTGTGGCTGCAAAACCCAAGCTGAGTTTGCATATGACGAGCAGGTTACTCTGATGTTTTACTCGGCATGTTAGGGACTGTTTTTGCTTTACAGCCGTTGGGAAAGGCTGGTTTCTAGCTCTGCAGAGTCAGGCCTTCCCAAAATGACTTGTGGTGGTCGCTGGCATACCAGATGTAGTGATGTGTCATAACGCACAGGGGCTGTGCACCCCTGGGAGAGGGGTGGCTGTGAGTGAACGTCTCGGATGGTGGGAGGAGGACGGTTTGCAGGTGGTGAAGCGCAGCGCATGCACTTCGTCTGTGGAACCGAGAACCAGAGACTGCAACAGCAAAACAAGGCATCTCTGAAGGGAACAAGTGAGCAGCCCCCAAAATGAGTGAGATTTATTCCTCCTCCAGGCCAGGGACATCTTAGCAGCAAGTCAAGGTTGTGCATGCTCTCTGCCTTTCCTTCTTCCAGTTCTTCCCTCATTCTCTCCCCCTTTTCCTCTTCCCCCTCAGAAAGAGCCCCCTAAACAACCATAAAAACCCCCAGTCAATTAAACCATCCTCCTAATAGTACAGGAAATGAAGGGAATTTAGTGCTGGCAAGAAGCTTCCTTCTAGTCCAGCCTGTTTTTTAAGTAGGCTTCCCAAGTCTTTGCTTAGCTTTCCTGTGCATACCATGATTGGTAAAGCTGGAGTAATTTCTTCAATTTTCTTCTCCCCCCCCACCCCCTGCCCCTTTCTGTTACTACTCTCTTATTACATTACTACCTGTGTGGTTTGGATAAATTTCAAGTTGGTCTAAACAGCATAGCAGGCTGGGGGTCAGATTCCAGGTTTCTTGCACACAGAAAAGTGTCTGATGTAGCTGAGAATTAAAATTGTCTAACGTGTTGCCTGAGAACAATGCTGTAGCTGTCCCTTTGCATGCACGGAATAATGTTTCTTGTGATTACAATTGTCCCCTTGGTGTTCTTGTTATTTCTAGGCCCTTGGGATGCTGTTTTGGCACAAGCACAACATCGAGAAGTCTTTGGCAGATCTGCCAAACTTTACTCCATTCCCAGATGAGTGGACAGTGGAAGACAAGGTCTTGTTTGAACAGGCCTTCAGTTTCCATGGGAAAACCTTTCACAGGATCCAGCAGATGGTAAGTGGTGTTAGAGGAATGGAAAAGCAGAACAGGCGGTTGGACTGTTGTCTTCAGTGCTCATTGTGCTGAACTCCTGTCTAATGCTCTTGGGAGAGAACAGGCCAAAGGGAATGTTAGAGGAAAAATATTACCATGAATAGAGAGAAACAACATTGTTTCTAGAGTCTCTGTAGAAGTGTTTTCCTGAAGTGCTTTACTGGTTCAGGATAAGCTTTGACTGTGCAATTTTTTTTGGTTGGAAATTACAGTTTTCAGTCCCCTGCGTGCTATGGTAGTGTTTATGTCTCAGCTGGAGTTCAGGCATGGTCTGTACACACGTGCCCACCCACACACAAAGTAAAGATCGTCTCTGTGCAAAGTTGACTTCCTTTCTTACAGCCTGCTTTTTAGGAATTAATTTTATTTGACTATGAAGTCTGTGCTTAATATGATTTGGGATGGTCAGTGGATGCTGTGGTGGAGGTTTATACATCACTGCAAGCATTCAGTCTTTTGCTTTTGGTTGGTAGTGATACTTTTTTTAAACTGTGATTGAAAACTTCAAGGGTAGGTTTCTGCCTGAAAGGGAACTGCTGAGGTGTGAGCAATTTTCTTTCAAAAGGGGAGAGGATGGGATGTAAAAATTTTTTATTAATTATATCTTGAGAGTTTCTTCAAGTGGTTCATCACCTGGGTGGGAACCAGACTTTGTTCTTTGCTCTCCTTCAGTAAAGTGCCTCTCAAGTGTTCCAGCAGGACCTGGTTATGTTGGTTGTGACCCTTTGAAGTGAGCCGAGGCTGTTGCAGTCTGTTCAGCCTCTTTAAAGCACGTGTGAAGGTTTGTGTTGCTGACCCTGCTGAAAAGCAAAAGGTGACTTGCCTCCCAAGTATGAAGGAAAACCGCCAGGTCCCTTTTTAAAAGGGTGTTAGGAAGAGGCTCATTCTCCTTATGTCCTCTTTGAATGTTCCTTTGCTGGTGTTCATTCCCAAACGTTCTTGGAGTCCTAGGGCTTCCCACTCCCTTGTGTCAGATGGTGGGGCTTGCACATAGTGTGGACAGCTGATACAGACAGTTTGGAGAGTTGTGGACTCCTGAAGGGTGACACTGTATTCTTCTTTTATTCCTCTGCTCTTACACAGAGGGGGGAAAAAAGGGGGAAGGTAATGTCCTGGGGAAAAAACAGAACATAAAGCCCATCCTGTTGCTTGGTTAAACACCAAAGCAAGAAATTCTCAATATGGTTTATGTGCAGAAGCATGACCCTGTCCCTGAGTGAAGTGCATTCCAATACAGGGATGCCAAGCTCATGCACTGTTCCCTAGGTAATGATATTTTTTTACTGTTGCTCCCAGAAAAGCCATCCTGCATGAAAGGAATTAAATGGCATGAAGCTTTGTGTTTAGCAGGGGACAGGAATCAATGGCTCGGGAGCACGTTAGTTGTTAGTTTATATATGCTGCCCCATTAGCACCAGTGCAGCTTGGAACTGAGGGGAAAAATCATCGAAGCCAGAGAATGAAAAGTGAGTTATGTTCTTTGCTGGAGCTGGGTCTGATATTTTGGCACTCTTAGCATGTGTTTGTAGCCAAGTGGATGTTTGTCATGAACAGCCTTGTCCCCGAGTTTGTTCTGTGGAACTCTTTAATTCCGGCGTACCAGCCTGCTGCATGGCTATTGGCAACACAACATGGACGTAGCACCTGCGCTTTGCCAGTGCAGATGGATTTATGCCTGTGTGCAGCTGTGAGCCAGGGTGGTAGTTCTGGTGAGATCCATTATTAGGACCTAAAGTCAACCTGCAGTCTGAGAACCAGGCTTATCTCAAGTGAAGACTTAAACTGCAGTATCTGAATAAGAGAGATCTGGCTCTTGCTCACAGTTTTGTTTCCCTCCCCCCCATCCTGCCCTCCAAGCTGAATCAGACACTTATCAAAAACATGTTTTATTCAGCAAGAAAGGCTGGACTTTTACCTTGTAGAAGTCCTGTGTAAGAACATCCATGCAGAGCACCTCAGAAGTAGAGAATTAGTCTTAATGTAGTTTTATGTTTTTTGGAGGCAGACTTCATTCATAGCTACAGGGCAATGACATTAGTGTAAGAGGACAAAAAAAAAAATTTGAGACTCATGTTTTCCTATATCCTCAGTTCACCATACAGTAACGTTTCACCTTTTGAAAACATCTTTTGTTGAGACCTTTGAATAGACTTCATCATGTGAATGGTGTGAATAAGCCTTTTTAACCAAACATCAAAGATATGCTTGGGATGTAGCCTGCAATTCAGCAGTTCCTGCAGTTGCTTACACATGCCTGTGTCGGCTTTTAAAACTGTTATCTCAGTTTCGAGGCCCTATTTTGGATTTGCTCTTGCTATGTTCCTCTATTCTGAAGGGAACCAGCTACTGGCTGGTGAGTGGAGGCTTGCTGAGATGCTCTTTAGGGATTTTGATGTCCTAAATAGTAGGCACTAACCTGAAACACTCCCCATAGATCATTTTTGGAAAGGCTGCAGAACTGCCTGCCTTGAGCCTTTGAGAGAATCCAATGTAGAGAGATCAGATGTTCCTTGACAAAAACAGACCGATTGTATGTGAATTCCTGGAGATACTTTACATATAAACATATAAAAGGATACATGTTTAATTTACAGCTTCCTGACAAATCAATAGCCAGCCTGGTGAAATTTTACTACTCCTGGAAGAAGACAAGGACTAAAACTAGTGTGATGGACCGTCATGCTCGTAAACAAAAAAGGGAACGTGAGGAAAGGTAGGTTTGCAAGCAGAAAGGCTGTGTATTGACGCACACTGATTTCTTTAGACTATCTCAGAGATTCCTGTTAGCTTGTAAGAAACTAGATGTAGGATTTTGCCCAAAATGTTTCCTGGTACCACACCTTCTTTCCCCACCCCTCTTCCCGGCTGTGCATGTTTTGCTTTGCTTAAAGCCAAAAGGAATCTGTCGGCAATTAGGTGTGCTCCCTTTTTCAACACGGTGCAATTCCTGATTGCCCTCTAGTGCAGTGGTCACCATCCCATCACTCTAGAAGCTTTTACTCTGATACTGCTTGAGGGTGGAGAAAAATAAATTAAAACTGTTTACAAGCTGATTGGCACTGTTGTCAGCAGAGCCAGAAAAGCTGATAAGCAGGACAGTAAAAGGAAGTAATGAAAGAGCTAGAAATCTGCCTTTATTTCCTGCATGTGACGCTCAGTGGAGTGAGAACATGCACCTGATGGGGAACAGCCTCCAGTGCAGCACCCCTCAGCCTGTGCATATGCACACACAGACCCTTCCGCTGCCTTTTACTTAGAAAACTGTTACCGGTTTAAGGCTGTCAGGCCAAGCTCTATTCCCTGAGAAAGATGAAGCTAAGGCTGTGTTTCTGAGTGGCTGAGAAGAGGGTAGCACCGGGGAACTTAGGATGAGTTCTCTGGCAGAGGTGTTCCAGAGAGTGCTGGGTGCATTAAGATTTGGGTGAGGGTGGTGGTGTTTGGGAGGTTCACTAGCCACTGAGCTTTAGCAGATGAGCTTAACTCCTGCATATGCAGCTTTGTCTGCAAGTTCACCCTCCTGGATACCCGTGCAAGCCCTTGGAGGTAGGTCAGCCAGTGGCCTTATGTGTGTTGCTAGAAGTACCTGTACAGTTAGAGCTGCCACTTGGTGATTTTGCCTAGTTCTGGTGCTGACAGGGCCCCAGAAATGCAGCTGCCTCAGGTGTGTGTGCGGGGGAAAAAAAAACCCTCAAACAGCAGCAACTCCATCTGCTTGATGCCTTCTCAACCTGCTCTAAAATGCAGTTAATGTCTTTGCAGACCAAACTTGAGGTGCGCCTGACTTTGGAAGACTCCTAATGTAATTGGGCAAAATTCTGCAAAAGCTTTTCCCTCAAAGGAGTTGCTGCTCTAGCACTTCCCAGGGAGCTGTTTGCTGGCTTCAGTGCGTATGAGCGAGCCCTGGTTGGGAACAGGGAAGAAATGTGTGTTTCCAGGGTTGAGCTGTACTACACCAATGACTCACTCAACCTCTCCCATCTCTCCACTAGATCAACAATGCTTGCTTAACAGGCGGGGCCAGGGGGAATACTACCAGCCAAGTTGTCCAGTATTTGGTTGGCTTTCTCGGACCTGAGTCTCTTTTTCCATTTTGTTCTTTTCCCTTCTCTGCAAATTTTTCTTCTCTTCATCCTGCTTTTTCTCTNGGAAAAAAATCTCTTATAAGGAGTATGTGTTTGTCTTGTTGTTTAGAATCTTTTAATACTACCTCTCTCTTTTTGTTCTGTGCTCATAAATGAAATTACTGCAATTTGGAAATACACCTCTCTGGTACCTATGCCTGTTTGCTGGGAAAAGCAGCACCTCAGACTGTCTGGTGGTTGGGAGAGAACTGTATGGGCTGCCATGTGCTGTAATTTTGTCAACCTTTGAGGAAGGCAGCTGGACTGGAAATGCGTAGTTTGGTTTAAATCTGCAGCAAGCTAAGCACCAGGCCATCAGCTTGGTGTTTGATTTCCCGTCTTCCCCTCCATTATGTAAAACAGTCAAACCCATACACCCCCAAGGGATTTGTCAGTGCAGCCATGCGGGGCGTGGAAGCAAAGCTGGGTGAGTTTGGGGTGCCCAAATTTTGAGGTTGTACTGTGCCATTGGGTGTTGGCAAAACTTCAAAAATGTTCTTCAGTTAATAGTGATCAGTGTCTAAAACTGCAGAAATGAGTGGGTGGGTTTTGATCTAGCTCATGTCTAGGGAACTTGCTGGAATAGAAGAGCAAACTGTGAGCAGAGTGAAGCTCATGGGGTTTGGCCTTTGCAGAAAGGCTGAAATCTGAGCCTAGGTGAGAACATGAGGAAGCTCTTCTGGAGATGGGGTTAAGAGGCAGTCTGAGGTATCTCACTTGATGACTGCTACATCTTGTCTGTGGCTAGGCAGGGAAATTCCCCAACCCCTCAGATTGTCACTAAAATAGCTCCCAGTGCATTTGGGACCAGGTTTTCAGTAGCTGTTCTTAGTTGTATGCAAGGGGCTTTGTGTATGCAGCTCTGGGAGGGGGTCCTTGTGAGTTTATTCCCTGGAATCGTGATTACACAAACTAAATATCTTGTGAATCAGCTGGTGAGCCAGGCAGCTTGGGAGAGCAGGAATAGCTTGTAAAAAGTGACTGCTCTTGTGGAGATGCATGCTAGCTCAAGCCACCTGGCAGTGTGTTCCTTAGGCTATGTTTGCCCAGGACATCACTGCAGCAGGAAGACAGCCATGAGCGAGTGCCGGTACTGCAGCCATGCTCAGTAGCACCCACCGTGCCTGCGGTCCCCTACTCCTGTGTGAACGCACCCTGGCTGGCTTCAGCACCCCAGCAGCGTAGCACAGCTTCTGCTGGGGTTTCTCTGCACAGCGCTGCCTTGCACTGGTGCTGTGACATACCTGCACCAGCTGAAGTTCCTTGTCCCAGGCTATAACGTTTGACATGACAAAATAGGTTTATTTTTTTATTTAAAAAAAAAAAAAAAAAAAAAAGCTTTGATTAGGTCAGCTTATTTCTTCTGTTTCTGGGCATCATCCCAAATGGTGCAATTAACTTCAGTTGTGTACAGTACAAAAATTCTAAATGGTGAAAATATATTTGATTTAATGTCTGATTAAAATTCCAATGAAGCCAAACTGGCCAGGTGTGCCAAGGTCACTTTCAATATGGCCCCAGTTTCATGCCTATTACTATTCTGTAACTGATAACCTCTTTTTCTTTTCCAGGGGAAAATGAAATGTGAGGCTGTCACAAAAAAACCAAACCCAAAACAAAAAACCCCACAACAACAAACCAAACCATCACCCCCCCAAAAACCCCCAAACATTTCTTATGCTTGTTCTTGAGGGAGTTCATCTTGTGCATGTCTGTTTTGCTAAATGTTAAGGAGTTGTATGAAATCTGTGGTTTAGCTACTTGCTGTCTAAGTCTTTGTTTTTGTCTCAGTTTGTCTGAAGTTAAAATGCTCAGTGTCCCATGTTCTTTAAAAGATAACTTGTGTAATCAGTTTCATGTATCTTGCCTTGGTGTGAGCAGGCTTATTTTGCCTAAGTATGCTATTAAGTCTTTCTTTACAAGACATGGTTGCTAGTATTATTACAGTTAAGAATTTCTTGACTTAAGCCAAAAACAAATAAACAAAAAACCCAAAACAAAAAAAAACCCACCTCAACCCCCTAAAAAACCCACCCTGGGAATAAAACTAAGGAAAGCTATTGGACTTGCTATTGTATCCATGCATTTCTTTTAGCATGCTATTTATAGAAAGAGAGAGCCTCACAAACTAATACAATACTGTTTGCTTTTGTCTTCCAGTGAGGATGAAATGGAGGAAGCAAATGGAAATAACCCTATTGATATTGAAGTTGAACAAAACAAGGAGAGCAAGAAGGAGGTATAATTCTTTTCTTACTACTGTACAAATGAAAGTGTTTACTTACTAGCTGCTTCATGTAGAAGCTGACAGTATCTAATTTTCTTTATTTGTGCTTTGTATGGTTGTCATACAAGAAAAGAAGAATTCTCTTCAGAATTATTCTTAGATCAAGACAAGTATAGACAAATAAGTTATGGATGGAGCTGGGAAAATTTAAGACTTCACCATCCTGTGATAATGCACTATCTGAATGTTTCTAGTCTCTTTGATTCAAAGTTGGCTGTGTTAGCTTGAACCACCTTCAGTGATGGTTTAAATCAACCTAACTGCATGGAAATGGAGTAGAAGCACTTACGTCCCCACTGAGGTGGCTTGGTGGAGGGGAAATATGTCCTTTAATCTGTTCTAGGTAGACCAGCAAGAGCATGTTTATCTGCACCTTAGATTCTAAGGTAAATTCCTGATGCAGTGGCACCAGGATTACAACTACAGTGGTGAACAGTAGAGGAGAAAGCTTTTGTGTGGCCAGTTCATTTTGTCTGGCAGAGGGGCCTTAACCTGTTGTTATACACAGAATATTTTGTCTACTTAAAACATAGTACTTACACCTCACTTCAAATACGTAAAATTAAGTGGGCATACAGTTCTAGATGAAAATAGAGCCACACAAATACAACAGTTTTGAAACCCTAGTCTGTGATGCTTAACAGAAAAGTGTATACTTTATTTTCATGTGTATAACCTGCTGGTTATCTGTTACTAAATAAAAAAGCCTTACTGTTCTGCAGCAGCATGGGTTGTATGTGTGAGTGAATGCTACAGGAAGACGTTTACCTTAAGGCCTTCTCTCCTTGAAGCAGCTCCCTTTCCTGATTCCTCGTAGCCTGATTTCTCTCCCACAGTCATTTTCTTTCAATTTTTGATTTTTTTTAAAGGGTATATGTAGGAAAAAACCATTAGAATTATTTAAAAATGTGATTGCACACAGGCAAAAACAAGGGCCTAGATCAGCTTCTTTGTCAGTCACTGTCAGTGAGATTAATTCCTGTAATAAATTATTCTGAATGGAAATAACTGAAAAATCACAGCATTCTAGTCTGTTCTTCACCCATGCCAGGGTGCTCTCTAGACTTTGCAGAAAAGCCTAGCTGTTGCTTCCACGAAAGAAACCAGCATCCCTGATGACTTCCTAGGAGCAGACTGGATGTGAAGCCACTCATGTTCACCCTTACAAGAAGCTGAGTTCTCAAAAGCCTCAGCAACATGCAAACTGGAAGGGTTCTCACTTGGCTAAGTTGCAGCTGGATACTGCAGCTCTCCAGTGTTTCTTGTAAATAATTAATACTATCATCTCATTTCCCATTATTTTAATGAATTTTAAAGTTTAGATTTCGTCATAAGCTCTTTGAAAGCTTGCATCTGTAAGAGAGCTCCCTTCAATCCCCTTTACTACCATTTCCTTCCCTACCATGTGGCGTGCTCTGAACTTGCTGCAGAAGAGGGAAAGGTAGTTCTTCGCCAACTTGGCTGCCTCTGTTGTAAGGTCAGACCAGAGCAGACGGCCGATAGCTACCATCAAGACATCTTTGTAGAAAGTCTTGTATGGGAGGAGGCTGTCTGCCCTCCCTGTCATACTAATACAGGCCACAGTGCACTAACTGATCTGAAAGAGATCACCAGAACTTATGGAGCATGTGCAGTCTGGCTGTATATGCAATGGTGGGCAGCCTTTTGGGGGCTTTTCTGGACAGGGAAAGTACTGGTGGGTAAAATGAAGCTGACAACCTGCACAGCCTGTTCAGAGTTAATTTGATTTGATTTTGCAGTACTTGAGCCTGGGGCTGATTGAAAATGGCTTGAGAAAGAGCAGGTATCCAGGAAGGGGTATGTTCTTTCTTGATCGTTATGTTTCTTTTAATGACGTGGTCAGATGTGCAGGGGTGGTGATGTACCACTAGACCAGGACTCTTACCGTAAAGAACCTCCCTGTCCCAACCCCGGAGAGATGGCTTTTCCAGCTCTGAGACGTGTCGGTTACTGTATGACTTGCCGAGTAATACTGGGATTTCTCAGAGTATCTGAAATCTCTCATCTGTTTCCTCTTTTGGGGGTCATTGGAGGGGGAATCTTCCCTTTTTTAAGTACTTTCAGTGTTAGTGCAACTGTTCAGGTTTCCTCAGATAGTGACTCCATAATACTGAGGTCATGAACTGGAGCTGCTTTCTCCACATCTTCCCTGTTCCTGGAAATGCCTCCCGTATCATCCTCTGCTTTTACATGCCTTGAGATAGCTTGGTCTTTTCTTTTTACACTGTGAAATCTGAGGAAGGGAACCTTGTTTGTATTAAGGGGTTTGTAAGACTGAAGTACGCTGGATAGCAGTGGCAATATCTAAATAAACAGAGCAGCACTGCTTAAATCCCTGCATTTTAATTCCCTCTGGTTTTCATGAATTGATTTAATTCTAAAGATGTGTGTGGCCAGGAAAGCAAGAGTTTCCAAGATAGGGTAGACGTTCAAATTTTCAGAGCCTGCGCAATATCACCAGGGTCTAGAGGCATTTGGAGCTGTCAAAAACCGTTCTGTTGGAGCTCTGGCTTCTTGTCCACAACACAAGAGCTTCACATTCTTTGAACTGTGTAAAAACAGTAACTTGAAACTGCTTTCATTTTTCCTTAATGTTGAGGCGTCTGGGATATTTGCACTGCAGGCATTGCGTGTTGGTCAACCTACAGCCTGTTTTGAGGCATTACTGCATGATTCTGAAATTCTGTGTGTAGATGAAATATGAATAAATCTGAAATGTCTATCCATGTTGAATAATTTACCCAGCTCAGTTATCAAAGTGCTCGCTTCTGAAGCAGAGTGCAGAGCTTACCTCACTTGCTAAACCAGTCTGGTTTCTCCTGCTCCCCCCTCCCTTCTGCAAAAAGAAATAGGGTATCCATCCTGCAACAGCAATAGTTAGCTGTTGCTCCTGGGCTTGCCTTAGGCATTGTCTCTCATGGAGTCCTTTGCACTAAAGGAGGGAAGAAAAAAGTTGAGAACAGGCAATTGTCCACATTACTGCTCCTATGTGGCTCTGGCCGTTGAGCCCATGAAGAGGGTGCAAGCTTTTATCTGCCGGCAGCTGTGCTGGGGTCCTCCAGTCTTCGGGAGGCAGAGCCTCATGCTTACGTGGGGCTTTGCTCATCCTTGTGTGGGTTTGAATGCAAGCATTTTAATGCTCACTAATGAGCAAATGCCGCAAACTGTGTAGAAACTACATGTAGCTGCAAATTAGGAGGGAAACAATAGTGCTAAGTGAGGCCAATGTGTTTAAAGCTGGCAGTGATCAAGAAGAGGATTTCAGATGTGCGGCTCCCCCTCTCTGCTGTTTCTCTCCCCACCACCCTTCTTCTGTTCTGTGTTCTTGGCCAGGCTCCAGCCACTGGGTAATAAATCTTGGGTATGAGTTGTTTGTTGAAAATAACTCCTGGAAGAAATGGTTTTGGTATCAGAGAATCAGATGTGCTCTTGAAGGATCTGTAGTATAGCATCCTAGCTAATCCACCTGTTAGAGGCGTGCACCTAATTCTTTGCTTTAGACAGAAGGCATAAAAATAATTAGTGGTGTGTGAGATATTTCCTTTTCCAAGAGAGACTTAAATATTACTTGTGGGCAAAACTGCATCAGTTTAATGGAACGGTTGATATATCAGTGCTGTGCAAGAAAACTTGGCTTCCAAGGAACTGTGTAACTATCTAAGAATTACTTTGTAGTCACCTTGCTCCTTTATCCTTACCCTTTAAATAGATTTGGTTTATTCCTTCACCTGTCTGACATGTAGAAAAACAAGTCTCTGTAAACTCTTCTAGTTGTGTTCTTCCCCTGTCTCCAAACTTCACTTTGTTTCCTTCTGGTGTTCAGTTAAACTGGTGTGTTCAGGCCTGGTGACAAAAGCAAGTAGAGAGATTTCAGTGTGTTTGAAAATAACCAGAATATTTAACTGCTGGAAAATTGGGCATCTGTCTCCCAGAATGAGAATGGGCAGAGAAGACAACCAGTATCTTTGTAAACATTGAAAGCTGCTTAGAAGAAAGGAGAGATTTGTATAAGACAGTGTTTGTATGACATGCACTTAAAGCAAAAATATCTTCCTGTCTGCAAGCTACCTCTTCCATTCTCCAACCTTTGATGATGGCTAAAAGTCATAGAATCACAAAATGGTCTGAGTTGGAAGTGACCTTTAAAGATCATTTAGTTTTGTAAAATGACTGCTGTTTGCCAGGTGCCGCCCACTGAAACCATTCCTCAGGTGAAGAAGGAGAAACACAGTACGCAGGCCAAGAACAGAGCGAAGAGGAAACCTCCCAAAGGAATGTTCCTTTCCCAAGAAGATGTGGAGGCTGTTTCCGCCAATGCAACGGCTGCTACCACTGTACTCAGACAACTGGACATGGAATTAGTCTCAATCAAACGACAGGTATGGATGGGATAGTTCAAGAATAACTGCTATTTTTTGTGGTAGTGCCTGTCACAGTCTGTAAAGTTCTCAGGAATTTGTAGTTTGACAGTGATGATGCACATCATTGTGTGGCTTAATTGACAAGCTGCTAGCCTTGTGCTATAAACTAATGCAGCCCTGTATTTTACGTCTCTTATGTTTTAGTTCTATGGGCAAGCCTACTTTATACCTAAAGTAAAGCAAGGAAAAGTCCATAGCACTGACTTGAAGGAACATTTGTTGGCGCTTAGTGTTTCTTGCAGTTCAGAGTTCCTTATGTTTTAACTATGAACTTCCCTCAGATGACATTGGTTTCAGCAGTATCTGATTTCCATCTGCAGCAGTCAGTTTCCTTTGCCTTTTCATATGGTACTTTTGGAACAGGCAGTTACGTTTTTTTAATTTTTTTTCTTAGACAGGCATCATCAAACTTTTCTATGTACTTTTTGCTTCTCTGATGGATCTGCCTTTTAAACAAATGTTTCTCAAATATCTGTTAGTAAAGACAGGTTTACTACATGAGTCTGTTTCCTCGATCTGAACATTTTCACTGTTTTTTAAAGCAGAGATCTGGCTCAAGCTCTTTATTAAACTTAATAGATCTGGTATTTTGGCCTGAAGCCTTTTTCTTGGCACTCTGGGAGAAGCGGAGCTCTCTAGCAGTCTTTGATTCATTACTTGCTGTGAACAGGGCCTTTCTTCTTACGCTGGGCTTTATGCAGACCTGGAAGTTGGGGCAGTTCTTGCTCGAAATAACTTGCAGACAGGATAGAATAAATTAAATGGGATCTCCTGATGTGTCAGCTGCTCCTACATGCCTTTATTCCAATATAACAAACCTTCCTTTTGGAAAAGGGAAGTTGTGAAAAAAACTGGAATGCTGAGCTTGTGGGGTTCCTGCCGGGGATGCTGGAAGGCTTGTCCAAAGACATTTCTTTTTTTTTAATCCTTGTTAAAGGGATGAAACTTTCTTTTCAGATTCAGAATATCAAACAGACAAACAGCGCGCTCAAAGAAAAACTTGAAGGTGGTATAGAACAATACAGACTTCCAGAGGTAGAATCATTTTCTGATCTGTGTTTACTGTGGAGATAAATGCTGATCTGTGTTTACTGTGGAGATAAATGCTGATCTGTGTTTACATGCAAGGGCTATTTGTGTTGCCAGTAAATTAGGACCGATGTCCTGTTAGTTGTCAGTGTGAATCGAGACCGTTACCATATTCACTGTTGTTGTGTAATGGAAATGGGAGATGAGAGGAAAGTAAGAGCAGTGTTTAACATGTGAAAGTGGTTTCTATACAGAAGTACAGGTATCCCAGTTATACCATGTTTTGTCAGTGTTGTATCTATATGCCTTTGTGAGAGAGGTAGTTGCTTTGCTCGAAATACTGAGAAATGTAGGAGAGGATGCTGGTGGCTGATCTTTCTCTTGGCACTTGGTGCTTTTGTTGTTTTTTTTCCAACTCTGGTACCTCATGATGGAAATAATTTGACCAAGATTATGGAGGGTGTCTGTGATAAAAACAAGTAGGCGCTTTGAAAGAGCGTGGCTCTTGGTTATCTGCTCAGACCATTCCCTATCTTTTTGTGTTACTATGACTTACAGGCACAGTGTATGTCACAGTTAACTGAATGGATGCTATATGCAGTTCTTTATGTTGAAAACATTGTTGCTACTAAAAGGAATGATATAATTTGACTAACAGTTAATTCCTTGTTGTGTTTTTGTGAGGTTTTTATGAGCTCAGATACAAGTGAAAGTTGTTGCTTATGTAAATGAAGTTACCTAATATTTTTATGTCTAGGCTGTTCAGAAATTTAATGCACGTTGGACCACGGATGAGCAGCTTCTTGCTGTGCAAGGTATGGCACTACAAGTCTATTTGTACTTCAGTTGGCGATAATCAAAACTCTGCTGCATTTCAGAGCTGTGTTTCCTTTCAGCAGCTAATGAAGGATTTTGACATTACTATGTACTAATGCCCAAAGAACGTAATTGAACAACGTAATCAGACAAGGAAACAATATCTCCCCCTCCCCTCCCTGGGCAATATAAATTGCACCATATGAATGTTTGCAAATAATCTCTGCTTGTCCAAGCTTTCAGAAAGTGAAACTGTACTGGAGTCACTGCTATGCTCTTTGCCTGCATAACTTCAAGTAGTACAGGCAGATTTACACAGGTCTTCTAGATTTGGCTCTGCCCACCTTTACTACACCTCTTCTCTAGGGCTAGTCTTAACTGTCTCTCTGGCCCAATTTAGACTTTTTTTTTTTTCCCCTGGATTAATCTGAGAAAGGCTTGAAACCTTGACAGAAGTTCAGCTTTGGATACTTATGCTGTGACTTGAGCCTGATTTGTGGTCTTTGTGGAAATAACACATTGCTTTTATTTTTCTTTTTGTTGCTTTTAGCAATCAGGAAATACGGCCGAGACTTTCAGGCAATCTCTGATGTGATTGGAAACAAATCTGTGGTGCAAGTGAAAAACTTTTTTGTAAATTATCGACGTCGTTTCAACATAGATGAAGTTCTACAGGAGTGGGAGGCAGAGCACGGCAAAGAGGAGACAAATGGAACCAATAGCCAGAAGCCTGTAAAATCCCCTGATAATTCCACTAAAATGTCTGAAGAGGAAGATGAGGTAAATCCAATTTAAAAATCACGTAAAATTCCTAATCTGAGCTCAGTTCAGATAGATGTGTGTGTATGTGTATACAAACTTTGCAAAAGCCATTTTTGACAATCTTCAGTCTGAGTATATTTCACTTCCTCTGGATATACAGATTCCAGTACTGATTTTGGGAATTGGGAATTCCAGACATATATGAAAGTGGAAAGAGAACAGTTAATTTGCAGCCCTCTGACAGTACCTGTATCTCATCAGCACATGGACATTTTAATGCCTCTTGCTGCTGACACCCCATACATCTTTATCTCACTTGGATGTTTTCCCTGTACTCAGTTCTCCAAGCTGTTCTAGGTTTGGCTTTGTGGGACCATACAGTCTTCTGAGGCAAAGCTCGCTCTTTCATTTTTGACCATGGAGTGGTTTCACTCAGGGGAAGGGAAGAAAGCTATAAACAAGGCGAGTGTGTGAAACTGTTCACTCTGGAATTACCTAGAGGCAAAGTTTGCTTGATTTTAGAGCAGTTTCTGTGAAGACAGAAATTCTAGAAACAGCCTCTCCTTGATGGACCTTCATGGAGCTAACACTTCTCCAAAGACAATATGTGTTTAAAGTTAACTAAGAGACTGTAGAGTGTTTAAATATGAAAGTTAGTTACAAAAATGTAATATTACACAGTCTTGCAAAAGAAAACCCCGCTAGAGGTTTGCATGTTAAAAATCTAGGCCTCCCTTTGGCCTAATTTTATAAGACAGCTTGGCACAAAAGCCCTATCTTCTCAATGCAAGCACAGTCAACAGCGTAAGGTGAATTTTGGTCTCACGTGGACTAAAGACTTCTCAGTATACTGTATATTTTTGTTGCCCCGATTATGGTTGGCTTGCTTTATGTTGGCATTCAGACATTCAGAGAGCAGAACTTCATTGCTTCACAAATTCTAATAATGTGTTATTCCAAGATGCTTATATTTGGGGACTAAGTCCAAAGGTATGATAGGTGAACAAAACCGAACTCAAAAAACTTGCCTTCTCAGAATGATGTGAGTGAAATTGTCCCATTCTTCCAGAATTGAGAGGTGGACCAAAGAAGTGATGGTACTAGTACGCAGCCACCTGTTTGAAAGACAGGTGACTCGTGTCACTGCCTTTTCCTTTGACCAGTACGGTTGTATCTGTTGGCAGTGCAGAGCTTTTCTTCTCTGAGCCCTGTGAGATTCTTCCTGGCTTCAGACCCTTGCTCCTGAAAGTTACAGTCAAAAAGGGAGTCTCACTTGAGATAGGAAGAAAATGGTTGCAGCAGGAACTGGAGTGTGCTGGTGTGGCCAAGTGTGTGGATACTGGAGCAGTAAGGATCCCAGACAAGTTTAGCAGAAGAGGAGGAGGGAGAGTGGAGGCATGACAGCAAGGTCTGGTGAAATGACTGGTGGAGCAGCAGCAGTCGTGATCCCCAGACTAGCGATGGAAAGTGCGCAGGCTGGAGCCAAGCAAGTGCTGAGTGGTGGCAAAGGGGACCAAAACAATACACTGGTGGGAATAGTTGCAAAGCCTAGACAAAAGGTAGCTATTGTGAGAGTCAGGTGGTTCACTGTGCCCTGCAGTACAGTAGGGGATGAGGGCAGAGCCTGCCTGCACCAGGCTGACACAGGCAGGAGCCAGGCAGGGTGGCAGTGAGCGGCCAGCTGTGACATACCACGTATGCCTTACACTTAGCACCATGTGGCTTTTGGTTCTTGATGAAGCCTATTCTGGAAGTAGGAACTGATGTGTCACAGCTGGGAGGAGGAAGGTGCTGGCAGCATGTAGGGGATTTTAACTACCAAGCCTGCAGCTTTTTATAAAAATTCACAAGGAAGGGACACGAGGGTGTCACGCAGTGGACATCTAATGGCCACCATGCTCTCTGAGCACATCAGACATTGCCTCTCAGGCTGGCTATAAATGTGGTGCTCCTGCCTTCAGAGGTAACATAAACAGTGCTGACTGGGTGCCTGTCTGAGCAGTTCTGGGGGAAAAGTGAAATATCATTGGGATTATCACATAAGTGATCTATATGGGCTAGGAGGGGGGTTCCTGGTCCCTCCTGAGCTGTGCAGTACTGTGTGACTGGTGCCTGCTCTTGAGAGCACTTGCACAGGTGACTGGTCAAGTCAGGTGGACTCAGTCAGCAGTAGCCAGGAGAAGAATTTGCTGGCCTAACACTGAAATCCCTCGGGTGCTTTCTCCCCTGGCATGCCTTGTCTGCCTGGCCGCCAGCCTAGTAAAAGCTTCGTCAGCCCTCTGACTGCTGTGGGCTTTCCCCTTCAGTGTGTTTTCATAGCAAGTGGCCACAGTTCCTTGTTTTGGGTTTGTTGGTTTTTTTTTTGAAGGGGGGAGGCGAAACTGCTGATTATAAAGCAGCCTCAACTCCAGTCTTAATTCTTGTATGTTTGCACTCCCAACAAATCCCAATGTGGCTCAAAATAGGGAAAGCTGCTGCAGTTCCTCCCATGTGCCAGCGTTGACCGTTTTGTTGCTTTCAATACCGTGGATCTGGGGTGAAGTTTGGAGATGCAAGAAAGCCTATGTGTGTTCATTTTTCAACTAAACGTCTCCTTTTTCTCCCCCCTCCCCCTTCCCTCCAGGCTACTTCTGTTCTTGATGTCAGATATGCATCTGCTTCGTGAGAAGGTGCTGTAGCCTAGAACAATTTGTGTTGACTACTGTGTTATCCAGGATATCAGGTATTAGCAAACCTCGGACAGCCATCTGCATCATATCTGTGGACAAGCAGCTATTACCAAAAAAAGGCGAACGCTTCCAGTCCTGTGCTACATCTGCCTTAATCTCCCCTCATTCCTCCATACTGCCTCCACTTTCTTTCAGAAGCACCCAAGTAGCTCAGCTCTTCATTTCATCAACGTCCTGCTTAAGCATGGGGATTTCTAGAACCAGTAACACCTGTCTGTAAATTTTGACCAACTGGCAAAACAAGGAGCTCCTTAGCAGCCCCACTCTACACATTAGGAGTTCTTATAATACTTGGTTCGTAGGGTATAAGTATGTATTGCTGCATGGCCTTGTGGTCTCCGCTTCCTGTGTATTCTTATGATGACACTATTATTAGCGAGCTTTCTATAAAGGAGAGGCCTGTGCACATGCCGGTGGTGTCAGGTTTGTTCTGAAATGACAGGGCATGCTAACAAGCGATCTTGACTAATGTAAAGTGATAGGAAATGTTATTTCTAAGGTTTGGTCAGTCCAAGGTTGTAAACGTAACTCATTACACTTCTGGTTTGTGCAATTCTTTCCACTGTGTTTGTGTGTTCTTGCTTCATAGAAAACTCCCTAATTGAGCATTTTTTTTCCTGTATATTTTAATGGCTTTTATTTAGTGCAAAAGGGAATACGTAACCTGAAACTGTTTGATACGCTATTTAACCCCTGGCATTCAGCATTTGCATTGTAACTTGTTAAATGAGTGCTACACAACTTTCTTTTTCCTGATCCTCTGCGGGATTAAGTCAAAACAACTTTCGCTGGTGCCTCTCCTTTTGGAACATGTGCCTTTTTACATTTGGCTACCATAGGTCACTTTCTGTCCCAGTGTCTCATTCCTCTTCGGAGCGCTGTTTGCCAAAGACATCAAACTACTTCTCCCACTGGAAGTCTGGACGAGGGTTGGAGCACAAAATTCAATCTTCAGGTAGTTTTTGGTCTCTAGGAAGTTTAATGGAGAAAACCTGGGTTAATTTCATTGGCCATTTTAACCCTTCTGAAGCACACATCGCTTTCATGTTCTGAACCAAAATATGCAATTTAAAAATCTAAGAGGTGCTTTTCCAAATACTTGGTGCATGCAGCTTTCAAATCCCTAGCCCTCTGCTTGGATGACCTGTGCTGTGGCCTATCTAGCTGGCTTGAACTGGAGCTGTTCCTGAAAGTCCCGTATGAGGACTTTGCACCTTGAACAAGGCCGTTGCTGACTGCCAAGCAGACAGTGTTCAGAGAAGCTAGAAGCAGCAGTATTACTTCTTGTCCAGTGGAAAGCTGCAAAATAACACTAGTCACAAAGCATTTTAAAATGGTTAATTTAATGATGTTGGAAGAAACCACCAGGTGTCTTTGCAGGTGGAAAAAAAGGACCTTCTTTGCCTCTCTTCCTACACAGAGGATTCCGGCCAAGATGGCACACAGCAATGTATGGCACCAGCCTCTCTTAACACAACCTGAAATGAGCTAGTCCATGTCCTGGCCTGTAGCTGAGGTGCTGCAGCTTGGAGTCTAGCCCTGAACTTGGTGCTGATGTTTGAGCTGCTGGGCTGTGCCATGTTGTGTGCTGTGATGGCTCTGTTCTCTGTACCTAAATGAGGTAGGCTAATGCTAGGTGGCTAACAGCCAGCTGTGACTGCACCTCCTGCAGTATAGACACAACCCAAGGAAAGGCAGGAGAGGTAGCCTCATGTACCGCTGAGGTGGCCGCCTCCTTGAGCCTTGTGTGAGGAAAGTAATTAAACATCAGAAATCGAGCAACAACACATAGGTGAAGGAGCAGATAGGCATTTCTTAGGGCAAGCTAGACTGTGGAGCCCCAAAAGGGCCTGTTTCAGCCACGTTGCAGCTGTTTATGAGTGGTTTCATTCTGGTAGCTCCAGAGTGATCCTTTGAGGTGATGGGAGGATGGAAGGGAGCTATTCCCTATCCTCTGTATTGGAAACCTGTAATCCCAAGTTTGTGGCAGCGTTTCTACAGCTGTTGATGTGAACTGGCAGCTCTGATGGTGGCCCTGCAGATGTTCCTTCAGTCCTGTGCCAGTCAGAGTTGGGAGTCTCTTGTGGGAAAGGACACTAGTTAGCCAGAGTGAATTAGGATTAGAGATGAACAAATAGCACTGTGAATTCAGCTGACAGTTCTGGTGTAAAGCAACGCTGCCCATTAGTTCTCTAGTATTAAACCTCCTGCTGGTACCAATGCACAGAGACAGGTCCTCACCAGTGTGAGAGGGTTGTGTGAGCTTGCATCCCAGCTGGTGAAACTCATCAGGAGAGGCTTCTGCTGGCGAGTTAAGTTACCTGTGAGGACTTCTCATTGGTTTTTGCCCTCACATCTGTCCATCTTATGATCAGAAAAGTTGTGTTTTGGCTTCATCCCCAAGGGGTAGGGGGAAACATGTATAATTCATGATATTAGGAAGAAAAAAGTTGTTTAATTACTTTTCAGTTGACTGCTATCTTATTGTAGTTGATAAATACAATATAATAGCACTGTATTTTAAACATTTAGTTTTTTACATTCTCTTTAACTATGTTTTTAAATAAAGTCATTTTAGCTTTTGAAAGTTTAAATGGTTTGGTCTTGTTTAGGTGAAGACCCTCTTTTTCTTTCTTAAATGGGTCAAGCATTAGATACATCAACTGGTTGCATTCTGATTAGAAGGGTCCACAAAGATAACTACATAAGATAGAATATTCACTTAAATTTTGTTTCTTAAACTATCAATGTGAATGTCATAATTATATATATTTTGTGGAAAATGGGAAATTATTTCTCCTAAGTATAAGTTATTGTGCAAAATATGGTATCGTTAAAGAAAATGATAGTTTAAGTTTTAGTTTTAGAAATCTTAAAGATATAAAAAGTGTATTGCATATGCATAAACAAATTTCATTTGTTCTATTTAATTTTTATGTAGTTGTGTAAAGTGCTAGGTAACTTCTTTTTTTGCTTATCCATTAAAACAACCTTGTTACTTGAATATTCGTGTTTAACTGGTTTGAAACAGTGATCAATTTTTGTAGTATAATCTTATAACCAAGGGAAAAAAATACATGCCTCAGTTGTGCTTCACAATATAGCAACAATGTACAATCAGATGCTTAAGACCATAGTAGCCATAACTGGTAGTGCAACCACAATGGTTGTGTCTTGATATATTTAACACCAACGGGGATAATGAATTCTTAATATATTTTTACAAGTTTGCAACGAGGAAGACCCCGTAAATATCCACTAGAACACTTTTTAAATAGTTACTATAAGAGTGAAACTCTTACTCTTTTAAAGCAATGTCCTGACAAACATTTTTCCTTCCTGTACAAAAACATCTGAAACATTATGTATTAAAATACACTCATTGTCACTTTAAATTTCAGTTTTTATTCTCTAAATCGCTAATATGCTGTTGGTATTCTTGCACACCAAATGAGCCAAACAGTGCATTACACTAACTTGATCACTGGATTTGTGAACATAAATCTCCAAGTCAACGAAGCGCGAAAATACCGTAGGAGATTTTTCTGCTAATGCATTTTTTCAAATCTGTATAAAATTATGCATAGCCCATTCAGCGATGAGTGGCCTCATACTTACTCTTTACAAAAAAAAAAAAAAAAGGAAAAAAAAAAAAGAAAAATTATTTTTATTAGCTCCAGCTTGTCTTCAGCAAGTCAAAATCTAGTGATCTTGTGCAATGCCCCTAAAGCAAATACTTTCTGCCACTCCCTGGATTAATGCAGCTTTTCCTGTTGATAGTAAAGCACAATTGCAGTGAAAGTTACAGTTCAGAAGATGGAAGGTCAGTATAGTCTATGCATGTTGTATAATAATGAGTGTTTACATTCATATTCTCCTAAAATAAAATTTATACTGGAGTGTATAGTATTCCATTATGTAGATTTTATCAATTTTGTTAACTGCTTATAGATTGCTTAAAAGAAGTTTTTTCAAGATTTTAAAAGATGTATAAGGTTAAGTTTGCAAATATAATGGAAATGCTGTATAGCTTTTGAAGTGATAAAATACTCGTTGGGATTTTAAAGAAAGTATGTTGTAATAATGCTGTTGTAAGTAATATTTTAAATGTCTTTTTTGCCTGTTTTCTATTATTCAGCACACTTACTGTGATGAATGTTCATAGCATTATAAACTTGCTTAGCCACTGAAAAGTAACATTTGGTTTTGAGTTATTTTACTGTATGAGGAATTATAGTGGGGTAAATTCCTTTGTGAAATTCTACGTAATTCATTTTTCTATGATTTCCAATGTTTGCTGACATCAAATAAAATTTTTTCAAGCCATTGATGTAATAAAATATGTAGTACAACATTATTGATGTAAAATGTGGTTCTGAAATGTGATTGATCCCCTACCTTTCAAATTTTGGTCAGGAGAACTGACCGGGGCTTGCCCCTTCCTGTATTGCATCATCTGCGTGTAGGTGTCATCGGAGCGCAGGTTAGCTGCTGCTGGAGTCACTGCGCAGAGTCCCAGTCTTGGGAAACCCCAGCAGCCTTTGGTACGGTGCTACCAGCTGGAGCTGCCTGGTGCAATTCCTGCCAGTGGTCCTGATGGTGCGGCGTACTCCTGCCCCTGGCCGTGCAGCCGCGCTCTCCACAGGCCCGCTGTCATGAGACAGCTCTCATGTTTGGGAAGTGGTGGGACTGGGATGCTGGCTGGTCTTGAGGGGCTAGAGCCGGAGTCTGGCTCGTAGGGTATGAATGGAGACTAGCTGACAGCGTCATTGCTACTGTAATGAGAGCCTGAAGAATAAACTGCTGTCTGCTGCATGCAAAGGGCTAGTGCTTGGCTGTACAACTTAGCAAGATCATCATCTTTGTCCTGCAATGAAAGAAATGCATTTAAAATACATGGGAAAAGGCGACTCTTACCCTTGAAGCTTAGCAGTGTGTAGATGTTGCTATTGCAGATGCTCAAACTGGCAGGAAATTTTGCACTGGGGTTGAACTTTGGGATTTTCAGGAAGGTAATATTCTCTGTCTTCACATGCTGGGTGCAGCTAAGCACTAAATGCAGGAGCACAGATAAGATGTTACAGGACAGTTAGGGGAAAACTGCTTTCTGTTGTCTTATTACACCAAACAGGTAGGGTACCAGCAGTGCTTTGTGAGTCTGGGTGTTGGCAGAGGACATCTGACAAGGAGTTTTCTGCTTTGCTCGTGTGTGTTAAATGCAGCAGAACTAATACAGCAAGATGCTGTGGTGTATGGAGGGGAGGAATGAGTCGCGCCTTTCTATATTGTAAAGCAAGGGGATGGGAAGGGAGATGGGCTTGGGGTTTTGGAAGCACAGACAGCGTTTTTAAGAGTTGAGGGTTTCCTTACTCAAAAGCATCTTTATAATTTTCCTGGTGGTGGAGAACATGGTACCAGTATTGTAAGGTAGTGATATGCTTTTTTAGCGGAGTCATTTGACTGTCAGATCTTTCAGCCCTTAACCTTCAATACAAACCAGCCCTTCCTGCACATATGCCCCCACAACCCAAAGTCAAACAAGGAGAAACAAACAAAAAAGAAGGCACTTCTCTCAATCAGGGAGCATGAGCAGGTGAGGAAACTGGGACTTCCTCTGCCCAAACACATATCTGAGGAATCTCCTGAAGTCCAGAAGCAAAGGTAAAGTAGTGGTAATGTTACTGTTTTTAAAAACATGGGTGCTACATTTCTACCTAGTAATGGTATGTGTTTGTAAATGGGAATGCAGTGTTGAATTAATGTTGAGCGGAGTTAAAATGCTGTATTTAGTATTCCTGGGAGCCTGTTCCCTACGTAAACAAATTGGTATCAGATAACTTCCAGTGTTGAAGTCTTAAGGCATCAGCACTCCAGCAACTACTGTGGTTTAGACTTCAAGGTCTGACCTTAATTAAACTTTGGACCTTAACTAAGAATGGGAATGTATGTATATGGGGAAACCTTAGTTTCCAGAACACATGCATGTGTCTCCCAGGCCTTTCCCATCTCTGCAAGGTGTGGAGTATGAACACCACAGCAGCACCGAGCACTTCTCCCTTCAGATGGGAGCTGCCTTGCAGGATGCGATATGAGCTGGAGTTCAGGCTGACAGGGAGGAGTTCAGCATTGGTGCTGCTTGTGTGCTGAGATCTTAATCTAATCCCCAAGTATCAGCTTTATGAAATAACAGTATAAGCGTGGATTTTATTTCATAAACCAACTTCCAGTCTGAAAGATACAGTGTGAGAGAGCTATTATCTCATTCCCTTCTAAACTGTGCTCTGGCTAATCCACCCAAATAGTGTTTGAACTAATAAGAGCAAATGTAATTTCTGGTCTTGCTTTTAATAAACAATAAACAAAATGTGCATGTGCCTACGTAGAAACAAACCCCCCACCCCCAACCAACCAAAAACAAAACAAAAAACACCCCCAAAAACTCAGCAAAGGGCCTGCTGACAGTGGTAGAGGAATTGTTTGCTTTTGCTGCAGAAGGGCTAAGGAGAGAATTACTGTAAAATATTACAGGAACTAGTTTCTGAAGTCATCAAGAAGGGAAATCTTGAGGACAGTAGCATACAGGGGGTCTGAACTATCAAAGATGGAGAAATCACCTGGAAGTTTCCCCTACTGAAAGGGGAGAAGTTCGCATGGAAGAAGGCTGCCTAACAAGGGCGGTGAAGGGCAGGGACTTGTAAGATGGGGAAAAACATTGATCAGTCACTGAGTTTACACCGGGGAGATGAGGAAATGGGAGGAAGAGAAGCACTGACACATGTCATGCTGACTTCTGTTTGTTTCAAGCCAGAGATGATGGTGAGGGAGAGGTTGAGATGTTTGTTCTGATTCTGGATGGACACTTAGTTTTCACTAAGGTAGTTTGGAACAGGAGAAGGTGTGTGGGATGATGGAAATAAAATGTGCACATGTGAACTGGGAGGAGCTTTTCCCTATCTGCACACTTTGGGGGAGCAGATATAATTTATCTGCTACCTAGCACATTAAACTGTATGGCTTAGCAGGACCTGAATAAGCTTTTAAAATGGGAGATGATACTATGTGACTGACAAAACTGAACTGATTTCTAAAAGAAAAAAATTGAATAGGAGATCTAGGCAGCTGCAGACTTCTTGATACTGCCTTGTGTATTCAAGGTTTAGAATAAGTCATGATGGAAAGGAGAATTAGGTGAATTAATAAAATAGAAGAATAGGTGCAAGGGGTTTGCCAGAGAAAGACTTGTGCCTGACTAGTCAATCACCAGGTGCAGGATTCATCAGTGGATACGGATATCACTGCCTGAGCTTGCTGTCCAGAATCCCTTAGAGAGAAATAAGCTTTTCTAGGGTGTAATTAATTTAATCCTAAATTAGATGTTGAAAACTGATCTAATGTTTTGCATCCTGAAAGTGCTTATTTCTCTCCTTATTATAGATTATAGGCAGAGCCTAGGGCTCTGCCTCAGATGTGGAAGCTGGGCATTAACCACGCTAGTGCCATGGCTGCCTGGGCTTGACCCCAGGAGGGGGCAAGGACTTAGACCCCCCACTGCAGTGCTGGGCCATTGTACTTACAGCTAGACGAGGAAACATTGATGCCATCATACCAATCCTTTGAAAAGCTCCCCTGGTGTATTGTGTACAATCCTGGTTCACCCTCCAGAAGACAGGTCTGCCCAAGCAGATGGAAATGAAAGGAAGGCACCCAGTGAGCTTGGCTTGCTCAGGTGGGTGGAAGAAGGGCTGGGGGTGGTGCCTGTTCTCTGTAAATGGCACCCCAGGGCTCACAGGTTAAGATAAAGGCAGTGTTGATGGGAGAAAAACTAGGCTGGATTTTAGTCTGTCCATAACCTTAGTGAGGTGATTCTTCCAGGTTTGAGGACAAATCTCTTCAATAATACTAAGCGCTGAAAGTACGTGAAGGAGGTGCCATGGTTACTGAGCTGAACTCCATACGGCAGAAGATTGTTCCCAGCTCCCTGCTTCTCGGTACAGAAGGGCATTGGGCAAGCTCTGGTTTGCCAGTTGGGTCCACCCTTACTGCCAGCTGGTTTTCTTCCTCCAGGAGAGTAGCAGTGTTGAATCACAGGGATTGTACTGCTGGCAGGGCCACAGCTTCTGGTGGAAGGGTGCTCCAGGAGACATACCTACTTCTGATTGTATCTGTAGTCTTCCCCTGTTGTGGGCACCTGGCTGCCTGCAGCTGGCCAGCGCATTGCAGAGGCCAAGCAGCTCTCTGGTGTGAAAGATGACGAGAGGTGCTGTGAGCGTGTCAGAGTGTGCTGGCTGTGGATTTCGAGTCCGAGCTTGCACCAGGATGAAGCTGCTGGCTGACAGCTGTGTGGGTGAGAGCTGGGAATGGAGGACTCCCTGGAGCCGTCAGGTCCATGGCTGTGCTCTGCGTGCTGCCTGCAGGGTGGGATAAATGGCTTTGGGATAGGGGAGACTAAGAGAGATGTCCTTGGCCAAGTAAAAGTTGTGTTGTGGCACTCTGGTCTGGATTTTGCACATGCTATTCTGGGTATAGGAGCTGAAGAAGCCTTGACTTGCTCCAGTCCCCTTGTCTGCCTTGGACCACAGCCTGCAGCAGCCGGGCCACTTGCCACTGGGATGCAGTAACTGCTTGTTCTCCCAGTGCCAGATCCAGGACCTCGCTACTGGTGCAGCAAGGCTTGGGAAGGGCACTCACGGGAGCACCAGCAGATTCCCAGAGGTTCCTGCTGTGTTGGCTTGGGGATTTTGTGTTGGCTTACGTTTTCTTTTTCCTCATTTAAGATGAATTGGGTTCCCTACAGGAAAGATTGGCTTGAAGGATTCTGTTTATTTTAATTTCAGTAACTACCGGACATTGAGTTTCCCCAAACTGCAGCATGACATGTCCCGTAGGCTTGTATCCATCATTGATAACTGAATTGCTTGTCCTGCTTTCCTGTAGGAAGGGTCCCTACTCCTGTCCTGTGCTCTTTCCTCATGAAGGACGATTAAATCTGCTTCCTGGCACAAGATATAGTGGGAAATCTGGGACAGAGTTGGGAACTTCTGGAGCTTCTAAACAAGTATGTCCTCCCGAAGGCCCCAAATTTAGCTGCTTGTTGAAATATGCCTCTGATAACAGAACTAGCTCCCCTGTGGCTTGGTACCTTTTCAGTACTCTAGAAAGGTAACTGTATTGGGGGGGACCTCACTGGACCCAATTTCCATGCTTTTGGGCCCTGTGACCCACCTCTCTTGAAGAGACAGCTCAGGGTAGAACTGTCATCGTTCACTAAAGCCAAAAATGTTATTCTTACGTATTTCCTATCATTTTTGGCCTTTCCAATACAACTTTAGGGACAGCTTTTCTGATGCCAAAAGTAGCTTTGCACCTCTGATCAGTATCTTGTGCTGTTAATGTTCTCCCTTTAAAAAAAAAAATCAAAACGACTATTAAAAAAACAAAACCAAAAGCAGTTAACTGGATGTTCTGTTTAAGCCAATTCCCTTTTGCTGCATGGCTGGTTCTCTCCTCCTTGCATGATCAAGTCTCACTGGTGCAAATATTCTGAGAAGATAACTTCTAAGCTTAATCAAATTCTCCTTTAAAAGTATTTGGGTTCAGCGCCATGCCATACTCGGGAGGCAAACAATACCCCGTGTCTGTGCTCTATCACAAGCAGCCTCTCGGTTTGACTTTCAATGAGTGACCCAGAACCACAGTGGGATTTACCAGCAGAAAAATAATTTAAGAGAATTGTGCTATGCACAGAAGGAAGATAAATGAGTCAAGCAATTTGTTAGGAACAATGCCTTTAGCCCTAGGCATGGATGGATAACTTCTCTTCCTCCTGGTTTTATTTTTGTGCATTGTTAGCAATGAGTACTGGGATCTGCCCAGGGCTCCAGATTTGCGGTTCAGAATCCAGTGTCAAGAAAAAAGATCCATAATAAATAACTATGAACTGACTTGCATCTTCACTGCCCTCAGATATGCGCTGCCTAGTGCCTCCGTAATGCGAAATACACTCAGTTGTCTTCTGCCAGCCTGTCTCTCAAGGTGCAGAGAAAATCTCTTACAATAAGAGGAGAAAACTTAATTTTTATATATATGTACATATATATATATATATAAAAAAAATAAAAATTACTCATGACTCCCTAACTTCTGCTGGACTTCCCAAAATATTTTTGTATTGATGCTTTAAACTGCAAGTCCCCCACATGAGGATGCCCCCACTATAGGCATTAAATAAATAGTAGGGAGCCTAATCCAAGCCTCGTTAGGTGCTTTTACATAGTCTGCAGAAAGAGTTGGACCAGGTGGATAGTAAATAACTTTATAACGTTAGAGCAAATGCAGTTTTAAATGATTACCTGTCAGCCTCTCATTAGTGTCTGGGGCCAAGCAGAAACTTGACAAGGAAAGATGGGCCTTGCTAATGAAGGAAAGCGTCAGCACGCTGTGAGAAGCAGCAAGATTTCAGCAATGCTTTATCGACTCGAGAGAGCATCTAGCACCTCTGAATTGCTTCCTTGTTGGTTGGTGAACCTGTTTTGAGGACTTGAAGGAGGGAATTATGTTGCATTCAGGCAACTCTTTGCTTTTTACTTTGTCCACTGGAGATGGTCATTTCCTGGGTCAAGCTGATTAATCTCAAGGATTTCATTAGTAAGATATGTTAACAAGAGGGCAGTGCCTTCAAATCTTGATATGGTCCAGTCTTCTGTCCTTCTGCCATGTTTTGCTTTTGCTCTGGTATGAAAAGAAAAAGTAATTTGTAAAATGAATCGGAGAGGGTTTGTATCATTTTTGTTGCTGTTCTTGCATTTGAAGGTTGCCAAAAGGCAGTGGAGTCATCTTTCCTTTTCTTGTAAAGGTGCATTTTTTCATTTAGTAACTCAGTCTTGTTTCTACAGCCTCCTGGGATGGAGAGGTCACAGTGCTGTATAAATGAAAGCTGAGTAATTGAGATGGTTTTCAATGTTTTTACATTTTACTAAAAAGTTTAATGTTTACTTAATGCCCTGTAAACACTCAGGAGAATACATCTTTGTTTAAAAATTCAGAACCTACTAAGGGCTTCAAACAACTGCTGGTCACTTGGGGGGACGGTCAGCACTGCTGAGAGTTGTTAACGTGCTCATGGAGGAGGAGCAAAACTATAATTTCTGCTAATTTCTCCCAAAACTAAGTCAATGTTAACTCACCTGTGAGCTCAGGGTAGAGAGTAATAACGTCAGTGTGAAAGCGTTGATGTCTGCAGATGAGAAGTGTTAGGATGTATCCTTCCTATGGATAAGTAAGTCCTAGAATAATGCACAGTTGGGGCTTGGATTGGCAACCTGTGGGTGTTTGGGAGGTAAAACCCTTAGTCAATGTTGCACAGTTGTAGAGGAGCAGTTACGTACCTAAGGAAGAAGGCATTTCCTGATCCTTGCGATACACGGCTACCGAAGGCCCCAGAATGTCATTTTAGGCAGTGTACTCAAATAAGGTCATGTACAAGAGATTTGTGGTAGATGTTGTCTAGTAGCAAAGGGTTATTTTTGACCTATATAAAACAAACCCTATGAAAAGTCGATGCTGGTGGGAAGGGGGCTGACTTGAGGAGCTGCGTGTGGTTGTGAGCGTGGCCCTGTTGGGGGAACGTTGCAGAGGTTGAGGCTGCATGTTTGAGTAGCAGACTGGAGGGATGGGTCCTTGGTTGGATGCAAGAAACTTCTGGAGGGGCATGTCGGTGTGGACTTGCTTTCTGAAGGCCGAAGTTCTCTGATGCTAGAAGGGTATTGCCCTTGGTGTTGGCTTGCTCCTTGGCAATGACGGTATTTATAGCAGGTTTTTCTGGAAACTCCTAACCAGGGATAATCAAAGCACAGAGGAAAGTTGGAGAGTGCAAGAAGAATGTCTTGATATTATACACATCAACAAGATTGCTGGGCTGTGCTCCAGCTACAGACTAGTGTGGGCATCTAGAAATCAACAAAAAGTACCTCGAACCGGTGTTGGGAGTAGTGGAAGCACTGTCGCAGTCTGTGGGGGAGGTGGGGCTTGGGACCTCTGCTATGGTCCCACCTCTAAGACCATTCCTGCGTAATGGATGAACAGTGTGATCTGTTTTCCATGCTGGGTCTGGGTGCACATCACAAGACCCATTTTTCACGATGGCCTTTTACAGCAGAATTTCCTAGAATAGCTGGAGCTTTGGAGAACGCTGTCCAAATTTCTTTAGCGTGCGACTATTTTGGTTCTAAATGAGTTGTTTTGTAGGCAGACCCCAAGGGCCACTTGCCTGGGTGGCTCTAGCTCAGCTTGGTTTATTTTTCGTATACTAATTATTCCTATGAGATTCAGTTTGTGATTTCTGTTCAGCTGTTTAGGTGTCTTGGTCGTGAAGACAAAGTAACATGTCATTTAAGTAAATTAGTATGTGAAAACCGTGTGTCCTGAAGTGTTTGATTAATGCTTGCAGAAGCCTTTGGAAGCCATGTGTTTGTGGCTGAAAGCTGGGCAGTGCTTGCGTGCTGCTGTCTTAAATACTACCTACAGCAGAAGCTTGGGAAGAATCTGCAGACCCTACAGGAGGAAGGGGCATGGATGTGTCCTCGCATTTCTTCTTCACTCCCTCCTACCCCCCTTGTAAGAAAAAAGGTCTTTTGTGTCGGAAGCTTGGTGTAAGTCCAGATTGCTCCAGCCATTCGAAGATAGTGAAATCTACTGTTAAAAAATCCACCTCTCGTCCAGTGGTGAAGCTGAGGCTGCAGAAGAGCGATGGCAGGAACGGCGAGGGGCTGGAGGGAAGTGGTGCAAGTCCTTGGCGGATGGAAAGGAGGCACTGGGCGTAGGCTATGCCATGGGTGCAGGGAGCAGCTCGGAGCCCTGAGCTGACAGGTTTATTTCTGCAGGAGATGGTGGACAGGTGGATGCTTCAGCCCAGGCTGTGCGGTAGGGCTAGAAATTAGCTCTTGACGAAGTCCTGGAAACGAGGCTGCAAAGGGAATTAATCATTAGCAGAGCTGAGCGACAGATGTGCCGCATTCTTTATTTCTGTGAAACTTCAAATTCGGTTGTCTTTCTACAGAAACTGTTTCTCGACAGCCTGTGTTCAATGCAGGAGTGCCAGGTGGCACCTCCAGCCTGTACTTTGCCAGAGCTGGTAAAGCTCTGAGGAGAGGACAGGGAAGGTGTTCCCAGTGGCTCCGAAAAGCGATTAATCTTGTCAGATGACAACCCAAGCAATTCCTAGTCCAAAGGATTGGGAACTGCTTGAATAAATTATGAATCACAAATGATTTATTTGGGGGTTTTCTCTGAAGAGAAGTCTAGATGAGTATAATTTGAGGGGGAGGCACAAGCTGTGCTGGAAGGCATGAAGGACCCACGCGTCTAGTGATAAATGATCAAGTGGGATGAATTCTTGTAGGTTTTGAAGGCCAGAAAGGCCCACAGCCTTGTTTTGTGTGGCTTATCCCACCACTCAGACTTTAATAGCCCTAAAACATTTCAGAATCTGCCTGATGGCCTCTGCACCGAGACCCCATTCAGACCCCCAGGCTGGCCATGCTTGCAGCTCTTCTGTGGCTCCTCGGGGACTCCTCTAGGTCTTCTGGTGTCTCTGTCCCACACTCACGTCTCTCCAGGGATGAGTTTTAAACCTGCAGCTGCCTTCTGATGTACCATGGTGATTTCCATGCGTTGGACGTCAGCTTGACCTCCCCAGCATCGCTGGGGGCAGTAGCATTGCAGAGGCTCCCACAAAGCAAGTCCACATTTGCTCAGGTTAGCAGGACGGAGTGGGAGCAGATGGTGCCTGTGGGGCACGTGTTCGGCATTTTGTACTGGAGTGAGATGGTTCCTCCGAGTCTGGCAGTGTTGGTAGTTAGCTCAAGGGTCCCATCCAGCCTCCTGAGCCAAGCGGTGCTGTTTTCTTTGGGAGGTGATGTCTCAAGAGGACAAGCCATCTACGTAGGTAATTGTGGGAGCTTGGCCTAATTATCCCTTTCTCCCCTTTCCTCTCCAACAAACTTCAGCAGTTCCCACTGGGTAAGGAATACCAATTTATTCATAATGACTCCTGCTTGATGTGACTGTTTCCACGGTCTTTATCATATCTCTGTGCTTCCAGAACATCAGCTCTGTCACACCTGTTATTTATTCTTGAGCTGCGACGTAGCTTTTGGAAAGATGCCCAGGTTTGACTTCAAGCAACGATGAATTCACAAGGTCCCTAAGCGAGTTGCTTCAATAGTAAGTTGCCTTTGCTGCCTTAATTTGCCCAGCATCTTTTCCCCCCCTCTTTTTCCCCCCCCCCCCCCCCTACTTGGTATATCTGATTGCATCTCCTTCTGCTAGGTTGAAGACTTGTTACCAGATACTTCTTCCCAACCTGGTACTTGTAGATGAGGAGTCACCTACGTTGTAGTCTCATTTTGGATAAACTGAGTAGTATGAGTTTTCTGCTGTCCTCTTGAAAAGGCAAACTTTACAGAACTGAAGTCGTTCCGGTTGCCCTCCTCTCAAAACCATGGTGTTTGGCACTGGTAACACGTGGAAGTGAATCTCCCTTCCCCTGTGTTTCCTGGCACAGATTGTCTGACAGGTACTTATCAGATACTTTCCTGTTTCACAGTTGCATTGGAGTCAGGGAACCTGTTTAACCTGATCCTATTTACAAGGTTTCTCTTTGTGTCTGTCCTTGTTCGTCCGCCACAACTTGCATGGGAAGTAAATGTTTGCGTGTGGCTGCTTTGCCTGCGTGAGGAACCTGGCAAGAGCCCATCTCCCAGCATGGCGGAGGATGCTGAGTGCAGAAAGTGATTAAATGTTTGTCTAGCAAGCAGAGCACTGTGTTTAGCTGCCTGGAGGAAAAGCAGGCTTCTGGGACTCAAGCTAAGCTCATTCATTTTCTGATCCCTGAACTAATCTAACTGAAAAAATTAAATACAAAATTAGAGCAATTTTGCAGGCTGTGCAACTCTGTCTCTAATTGGCAAAGTCCAGGCAAGAGGCCCCAGGTGTTAAAAGAAGTCCCTGAGAAAAAAAAATGTGGTTTCCTATCAAGGCCTGGGGGGCACCAAGATCTCGAGGCAAAACCGATTTGGGAGGTGGGGAGCTGGTTTCTTTAGGATCCTCTGGGAGGGGCATGGGGGAGGCTCCGGTCCCCATATCCCTTCCCAGGGATACCCAGGGGCACAGCGGGCCAGGTGCGCCGCCTCCCCCTGCAGTGAGGAGCTTCCTACATGCTGCCTTTAACGAAGAGGCACCACTAACGGGTCTGCGTTCTCTGCAGTGTCTTCCGTGCTGCCTCTCCGCTGCCGCAGGGAGAGATGGGGAAATGGTTCGCCGCTGGCTAGCGTGGCAGTGGTCCGAGTAGCCTCATTAGTGTGCCAGGCAGGTTGGCTTCAGCATTTAACTTGTCATCTTCCTCCTCCTCCCCTGTTCATCTCTGCTACCCACCTGTTGCAAGTTTGATCAAAAACAAAATAAGGGGGAGATGAGGTTCTCTGTGCCCAGGGAAAGGGAGCACGGCCCCCCGGTCAGGGCTCCCATCAGCAAATATTAAGCATGGCTGGAGATTAATTAATAAGACCCCCTGGGTAGATTTGTTGGGTGGGAAATGCCAGGCCTAGAAGAGAGCCTAGAGTCATGTTAAGGACACTTGTCAGTGTCCTTAAGTGTCCATGTTAAGGACACTTGTCAGTGTGCAGTAACTGTAGTAACCGACTGCACAAAAATAAACACATTGCTAAATTGCTCATAAATCTTACCCTGACCACGGGGTCTGTTGGGTTCCAGCTCAAGCCAAGTGCCATCGGTTGAGTGGGAAAAGGGCAGCAGGACGCTCGCTTCCCCTTGGGAGCGGATGATGGTTCTGGGTTGAGCCTTCCCAAAGGTGGCTTTCTACCCAGAGGTGATGGCATTCAAATCTCCTCTCCTCCTGAAGAGGATTGCTTTGGACCTAAGTTGAGGAAAGCATCTCCAGCGTCTGAAATAATGGGAAAGCTCTGGGATCTGTGGAAGAAGCTAAAGAAAGGATAAATGCAACTACTGAAATTGCCTCCTGTTAATGCAGTGCCGGCAGTGTTTCAGCCGGTCGGTTAGGAGGAATGATTATATACATACTTGATTCTGACCAAGTGGGATTTATCGGAGTCAGCCTAGTGCCATCCGTCAGCAATGGAGAAAAATTATGTTCTGTGCTGGGAGAGGAATTTGCAAACCCCTGTACGAAATGAGTAATAAGGGTAAATCAATTGGAGATGCACCGGCGCTTATTCTGGGAACAGCAGAGCGAGCAGCACAGCGTTTAGTTCAATTGGTAGTGTTAGATAAAATGCTGCATTTCATATGTAGGCATTTACTGGTATTCCCTTTATTTTTAGAAATACTCTTGGCTTTTGTAATTGTGCTTCGTTTTGGTGTTGCAACAGTATTACCGGGAAGAGAAATAGCAGTACGGATGCTGAGTTTCTTCTCAAGCACTGTCCCCATGGTTCTCCAGGTCTCAGTGGTAATTAGGGCCCTAAGACCTGCCTGGTTGGGTTACTCAAGGGTGAGGTATCTGCGCATGGTGTTCCTTGCCGCTGCTGCAGCCACGTCGGGAGCCTCCTCCACGTGCTTTTGAGCCGTCCCTTTGGGGATGTGCCCCTCTTACCGTGCAAGCCCCCAGGCCTCTGCTTTCTGCAGGGAAAGCTCAGATTTGCCTTTTTCCCAAGCCTGTCTCTTCACCTTCAGCGCATCGTTTCTCCCTGCAGCTCCTGAAACAAGCCCAGAAGTGCTGGAGCCCTCTCACAGACACACCGCCCTCGGAGCCGCGCAACCAGCAGGTGCCTGCGGGAACACGGGGAGCTTTCCCAAAGCAGGACAATGTCTCCGAGTGCTGTATTATAAGTGCCTTTATACTGGGTTGGAAAAGTCGAGCCTTCACTTTGCTTCTCCAGGAGCCGCTGTCAGCCCGTGGGCCGGCACCCTCTCCCACCGCCCCTCCGCTTCGGCCGCCAGCGGCACAGAAAGGAGACTTAAATGGTGTGGGGATGATGCTCTTCCTTTTCCACACTTGTAGGAGGTAGATTAAGGTGATCATTGCTTTTTTTCCCTCTAACAGAGAACTGTAATTAAATGTCCCTTTCCTTAATGCCTCCTATTTGAGACAACTTATTAAAGGCTCGATGACTGTGGCTGCTGCATAGCACTGCCTGCTCGCGCCCAGCACCCCGAGCAAGGTCAGGGGTCTGTTGTTTGAGATGCTGCACTAATATACAGCAAGATGTGACTCTTGCTTTAATGACCTCCTCAGTAGATAGCTGGGATCTGCGAACCCCCAAAGGAGGCTTTTTTTTTTTTTTTCAGAGATGTTCCCTGAAAAGTAGGAAGAATACCTTATGTCTCTGCTTTTAAAGAGGAATGGTAAGCTGTTGAAAATATTACACATGCCTTTGCCAATCCACGCTCAGGCATGTTGATGTGATGGACCAAAAGAGAGGCAGCTCTGTTCAGTGAAACAGTGTTGCTCGGTAGGAAATTTCCTGTATGAACATCTCCCCAAGTAAAGGCAGCAGCACAGAGATGAAGTGTCAACATGAAGCTTCAGCTGTGGAAAGGAAAATATATTACAGCTCTGAGGAGAAAATGAAAAGAAATTCAGCATGCTTTAACACGCGTACTTTGCTAGGACTTCCACCACTCACTCAGACTTCCTCTCCTTTGAAAAAAAAAGAAAAAATTCCAGTCATTTAAAAACCAAACTGTCCCATGTGTATGAGTTCAAGTGACTGGGCTGATTTTTTTTAATGTTTACTTCATGCACTTACACTAATTGAAATGCTAGTTATATTGAATGAGTCTTTAAAAATGCCCTGGCCTCAATATATCCCAGCAAATGTCATGGGAAAAGGACATTTAATTATAGCCTGCTTCAGGGGGAAAAAAAAAATCAAGATTAAATTAATACTAATGTCTGTTTGAAAAATATAATAAATGTTAGACTAGGTGAGGAAGCATGAACAATCATCTGCAGCTTTGCAGGATACTGCTTTTGCAAATTCATGGAAAATGAAAACCCATTAGCATCTCGAGCACTTTGCAGAGGAGTTTTAGCAGAAGTTGTGACTGTTCCCCTGCCCTGCTGGAAGAAGCCCAGGTGGCTCAGCCTGTGCTGCGAGCTCCGGGCGATGCCTGCCCTGGGCTCGGTTAGCCGCAGCCTTCCTCCCACCAGAGCCCCCGGTCGGGTAAAAGGTAGGTCGGCTGCCGTGGTGTTGTCCTCTCTGGGGAAGCAGGGGCTTGGTGGAGCTGCTGTGAAGGTAGGTGCTGGGCTGGGGGCCTGGGGCAGCATCAGCGGGTCAGCCAGGGATGCAGGGGGGTCTTAAACCCCAGTGAGAGGCGAGGCTGCAGGTTACAGGTGGCTCTTAGCCACCGGGGACACAAATTCATTCCCTTTGCAAGCACTGAAGCAATAAAACGTACTGAAACAGCCAACCCAGGATGCCTGTCAGCCTTCGGATGAGTTTATACAGGAGCTGATACGTAGCCAAAGTGGGAGGACTTTTACTGCCATTAGCAGATGTTGGTGGCTGCCACTCTAGAAAGGAGCTCGGCTGTAAGTCAGCTTTTCTACCTCTGCGGGATTATTTTTTCTTTCTCTGGTTTTCACTGCACTCAGAACAGCATCAAATTCTTCTCCATCCCCCTCTCCCTCCTCCATCCTCTCTTGTGCCTCTGCCAAGGGCTAAAAATGCCCAGCTTCCGAACGTGAACTTCAAGCTTGCAGCAAACCCTGGACGTTGCAGTTCTCCGGACGCAGAGGAGCTGCTGGTGAGCCAGACAGGGCTGCAGCTCCAGCATCAACCGCTCGGCCCCTCGGCAGCGCTGGCCCCCACGGGAGCAGCCCGTTCCCCCTGGGTAGCTGGGTCCTGGAGGTACAGCCGCAGCTTGGCTGGAGATGTCCAGGTGTTGGTAGCATGCAGTACGTGCAGGTGGTGGTGGTTGGGGGGGGCAGTTGCCTGGCTGGGGTAATGACTTGGATGCATCTTAGTGTAAGAGAGAAATTAAAAAATATTCCTGCCAGCTGAAGAAAGGTGTTGTCTCCTTGTCTCTGGCTGCAAACTCTTACTGTTCCCAAAACTGCTCTGACTGGGTTGCTCTGGGATGCTGTGGTTCAGCCCCACCGTCTTGAAGGAAGGAAGCAAGGACTTGCATAGCACTGAAAAAGCAATTCAAGGGGACTTGGTTGTGCTTGGCACTGCCTTCTCGCTCTTGTGCACCCCCTGTGCTGACCCCCTCAGTCCCCTCTCTGGTGCAATGAGCCCAGCTGGCCTCGCTCTGCAGCTTGGAGACCAGATCTGCCATCTCCCTTTTTCTGGATGAACCTGATGAAGGGCTTCCCGTTTCTCTTACAGGTCTGGTCCCCTCTAGTAATCCCTTTGGAGGCATGAGGAGGGTGGAATTGCTCCCCAGCACCCAGAATAACACCTCGTTATACATTTGTATGCTGGGCTGGGACTGTAGGCATCGCTTCCCCCAAGGTAGATAAGCTGGAGATCCCAGACTGAGCCAAATCGCTTTGGGCTCAGAGGAGTTTCTTCACAGTATTTTATTTTTCCCCTGAAACACTTAAACTCGTAACACTCAAGCTGTGGTTTGTTATCTGTTGTTTCCATAGTTGTTATGCTATGACTGGCAGATAGACTTTTAGACAGGAGACCACATGGTTAGTGGTTTGTAATCTTTAATAATGCTATTTTTGGATTCTAAGAACAATGATCCAAAATCAATATATATTTTCCCAGCATAAGCAGGCCTGTGCCAGCCTTGGCCTGTGAATCTGGCTTCCTTCAGTATGTTCAGAAACATTAGCTTAGGGGTTTTTTTTATTCTATCTCTTTTTCATTTTACTTTAGAGGTACCACTTTAGAGGTTGCCTTCACCTCCTACTGGGAACTGGGCTTTTATTTTGGATTTTTTTTTCCCTTCTTTAGTTCTGCTTCTCTTTATTTTTTTTTTTCTCTGCAAGCTGCTGTCCTACAATATGAATTTTCATTCGGTAAGGTAAGACAAATCCCACCCTGGTTTCAGATGATGGTGACCAACCAGCTCATGTGTAGATGCCTGTGCTGTAAAGCCTCCCTTTTTATCTGATGGAGAAAAATACTCACTTCTAGAATACAACTCATCTCCTCCTAAGCTAGATCTAAGCTAGATCTCTAAACTAGCTGAGATGAACTGCATCCCAGAGGTGCCCATTCTCCTCCCTTAACCCACGAGGAATCCTGGACAGGCAGTGCAGATGTAGGTTTCCACACTGGACATCCTGAAAGTTGAGGGAGATGAACCCAAATGCTGAAGCTTCAGGTGTTTTCAGCCCTGGAATAGGATCTCGTTACTTGAAACAAACTCATCAATATTTTGTTTTCCTCTGACATCTAGCTTGCTTTTTGCTATGATAGAAATTATTTTCCTACTGTGATAGCTGAGTTCAGCAATGAGCACGATTGAATTTTCTTTGCAACCCTTTTATTGAAACTCTACCTACACACTCACAGAAGTGTTCAATTTATAAGGGACCTTCACGCTGATGTTTCACTCGCTGGGTGCCTTGGCTTCTTGAGAAATCCCCGCGAGCGGTTCCCCTCTCGTCTTTGTACTGAGGCCATCTGCTCCCTGCAGGGATGGACCTTTGGGGTTTCTTTCAAGGTATGTTTCTGTGGGTCCTCACCATGTTCTTGTAAACACAGCAGAGTTGCAGAAGCCCACATGTACTTCCACACTGGATTGAAAACCCTTTGTGAAAATATGCTGGGCTTTGCAAATCATTTCTTGGGTCTTGTGAATCTGGCTCTGCATCCCCGGTCCCTGGGGCTGGGATTTGCTCGCTCGGTCCACTGCGGTTTTCTGGCCGGGATTTGCAGCTGTGATCTACAGCAATGGTGACCCCTTACTGGGCTCTTTTGGCAGGCTCTTTTCCAGCTTTGTGTCTCTGACAACCCTTATGATCTAGCCTTAACCTAGGCATTTCACTAGGCTGTGGGTTTGATGTAAATCTCCCATCTCAGACCTCAGAAGCTTCTGTCTTTATATGAAACCGGTATCCTCCCAAATTTTTTGTAAGACTGCAGTGGTGTTCTATTTCTTTTCTAGTGTCACCTAATAACCAGTTCTTCCCACTTAGCTGTAGACTATTGAGCAAGACTAATCTTTTTGACTGTGAAAAATTATATTTGTTTTAGAGCCATGCTTTGCTTGTCTTCCTTTTGAGCATGTCTTCATAAAAATAAAATCTTGCATGAACCTTTTTTGATGGTATTTCTGGTTCTAGGCACCTTCCTGTCTCTTATTTTCCAAATTCTCACAGGCAAGAGACAAGTGTTATAATCCATTATTTAATTTCATATCTCATTTCTCCTTTACCCCTGTCTGTTTTATCCACTTGATGCCCTGTGCTCTCAAAGCTCCATGTGTCAGTGGGTAACTTTCCTGCAATAAAGGCGGGCGATTACCTTTTTTGAGGAAAAGCAGTGATTTTAGTAAGTCCCATTGCCTTGGTCTTGCCTAGAGCATGGAGCTTTGCAGCCATAATACATCAGTGATGCAAATCCTGCCTGCAAATCTAGTGTGGCTTTCCTGCGTCTGGTCCCAAAGTGCAGCACGGGACTAACTAAGGCAACGCTGCCTCTGGGAAGGGAGATGACCCTGTAGCATCCTGAGATATTCAGGTGCTTGAGAAGACCAGAAGACTGCTCTTGACTCAAGAACCTCAGACCTGATTCTGCATTTCCCAAACTACGGGCACATTGCTGCTCTGAAATGCCCCTTTTTTGGCAAACCCATTCTTACCTGGCCTACTGAAAACAATATACGTTGCAAAGCTGATATACGATTTACCTCCTAGACGATTTCTGTGAGCTGCCCTGATGGGAATACAATGATTCAAGCCTGCAGCTGGATCCTCTGGTATACAAAATCCCAAAATGACAAATTAAGCTTTCAGAAACAGGCAGAGTGTAATTCCAGAGCTGCTACGGAGCCTTTTGTGTACGTGCTGTTCCCCTGCCTGATTGCCCTTCGTGGTTTACGATGCTTTTTCTTCCCCTCCCCTATTACGGGCAGTGAAAAAATGGATTATTCTGAGCATTTGAACAGATAGTTGCAGCCCTCCTAATCCACAGGAAAGAGATGCTGTAATATTTATTAGTCTGTCAATAAGGACGCCTGGAGAGGAAAAAACAGGAGGTCTGAAATACAAACATGGAAAACAAACAAACATACATGATCTCTGATATATATTCCTCACAAACTAGCAAAGAGAAAGCAAACTGGTGTGTCCATGGTCTAGAAATGGGCTGCTACAGGGAAAGCAAGAGGAGCATTATCACCTAAATCCTCACAAAAACTGCAAATCGACATTTTTATGAGCTGAGCCACTCTAAAAGAGGCACCTCTGCATTCCATTTCTAAATTAATTTATATAAAAGCAAAAAAACCCCAACCAACCCCAACCCACACATGCCAAAACCCTGACAAATATCCAGCCAGCTCCAGTTCATGTTGCAGTGGAGATCATTGCTAATTTTTCTGTAGAATGACTTGGTGCCAGACTGTTACCCTGATGCTTTTTACTTGGGCCAGAAATGTCCTGCAGCTCCTTTCTTTCCCAGCCTGGGAGCAAGGAGGAGTGCTTTGGCCTCTTTCCATGGTTGTTTCACATCCTGGAAAATGGAAGAGAAGGCAGCAGGTAAGGGGGAAACAGTAATTCCTTGTGACGCCAGAGACGAGGTCACAGATGCATCAGCGGCCAAGCATTTCCTCACCTTTGTTAGCAACAAATCTGAATTTGTTGGTGGCTGCGTGTTGGATTGATGCTGAGTCTCGCGCTGCATTAGCAGCGTGGATAATGTGAGGGGTTTCTGTCGAGGATTTAATGAAAGAAATTCTTGCGATAAACTGAACCCGAAGAGTATCTGTTCACTGTTGCATGGTGAAACACTAGGAAAGAAAGGTATAGGTACCTCCCACCGAATCACTGCAAATACCCTCTGATTTTGAGTTGCCGGCAAGTGCTGGAGGCAGAGCACATGGTGACAACGTGGGTAGAGACGGCGGGTTGGGAGGGGAGAGCTGCCGGTCTAGACACAGCTGGACAGAGGGACGCACTGTCCCCACGTGTGCCCACAGGTGACATCCACAGGTGGATTTGGCATCAAAGCTCAGGCGTCCACAGTGCTCTGCTTCAGTGACCCAGCAAAAGGCTGTCCTCTGCCACCACAGGCATCTCCTTGCAGTTTCCAAACCCAACCTCACCCAGACAGCTCATGCCCTTTGGGACAGGTGGGAAAAAAACTGTGGAGGGAAATGGAGGTGCAGAGATTTAGGACCAATCTTGGTGGGGGACCTGATGCTCCTTCCCTGAGAAAAAGCACGGCTTAATTCAGTGCTGGGGGCTGCAAACGTCAGAGGCTGGACCCACCTGGCTTTGGTGGGAACCAAGGGAGCGTTCATGACCAAGGAGAGAGGAGGAAGAAAACAGCAGAAGAAGGTAAAGCAGGAATGAAAGTGATAAAAGGAGAAAAGACAGAACAGAGAGCAAAGCAGAAGGAAGATCCTCTCTCCCGCCTCTCTTGTGGTCCCTCTGGTGCAGCTCTTCCCCCTGGCTGTGTGGCTGCGCTCTCCAGCTGGGCTTGTGCCGCGGATGCCAGGGTGGACGCGGCTGCCGAGCTGCCTTCACTCGGCGGTGACAGCTGAGAGCAGTCGGCCGCTTGAGCAAACACAACGTTTCAGAGTGGTAAAATAGAAAATGAGAATGTCGCATGGGTTTTGGGGTTTTCTCGGAGTCCAGTTGCAGCCCCAACCTGGAGACCTTGGGGCTGGCAGGTGGCCAGCTCCTGGTGACAGCGTGGTGCTCAAAAGAGCATCTTGGGCCCCAGCAAGCACAGAGCTCTGGGTCTAGCTCAGTAAATTGACTTATTACTTGGAATTTTAACATCCCAAGTTGAGATCCCCCGGGGCAGATAACCCTCCACTGCTACTACCAGGAACACTAGCTGGGACAGGCAGGAACCAGCCAGCTGACCGGCAGCATTAGCCTCCACCCTGCCTGGCCACCCTTTGCAAAGGGAGCCCACGGGGGACCATACAAAACAAGCCCAGCCAAGAGGCTTTCAGCTGTGACTTGAGATGCAGCCAGATGCATCGGCCACTGTTGCCAACGAGAGTGACTTCATGACCTGGATCGAGCAGTGCTTGCTTCACAGGGGAGAGCGGTGCGCAGTGGTCCACAGGTCCCGAGCATGTCAGGGTTAGCCAGAGGCAGTGAGGTCTCTTGTTACTACCTCCTGGACAGCTTGGCAGTCTGCGGGTAAGTCTCCTGCCAAATGATGATCTACAGCTTATTGCAATGCATGTGGTGCAGAGTGCTATTGGCTGGATCTGGCCTTCGCAGGGAACGCAAAATGGGTATTTTAAAGGAACTTCTCCCCTTGTTCATCCAACACATCCTTTGGGTACAAAGAATGAGTGTACCTATCCTACCTACAGAATAGAGTTCTATAGGTACACCGATAATAGGTGTACTTACTCTAGTGAAGGAGTGTGGGATAGGGTCTCTGGCTTGTTTTATAAGAGCATGACGTCAGTTTGACACAGTAAAGACAATTCTGTGCAAACAGCAAGTGCCACCACTGCATCTGCAGTGGCACATCGTCAGGTACTCTTTGCTTACTTGGGTTCTCCAAACATTGCCTGCAGTGGAAGAGAATGCAGATAGTAGGTAGGAAAGGAAAATCAGATTCTTATTATCTGTGAGCCTGAAATACATGAGATACTGGTGTGTGTGTCCCACCCCGCCCAGCCCGCCCCATATCTAGATACAATTTCAGCTAAGCTGCGTTTGGTTTTGTGCATCTGTAGAGGATCTGTAGCTTCTGGAGTGCTCTTTCCCTCTGCATGTGTAACAGAAGTTGTAAGTGATTTTAAGCAAGGCGGCCCGTTAGTGAAATGCTAAAGCAGTGCTTGAGCTGACTACATTTCATTTGGGTGTCTTTCGCTTCTCAGTTCTGGACCACCAGCCAACTGTGACTCGGGTTCCAGATAAGCAGCTAGAGACAACAAGCTATCGCAGGCAGCTTCCCCTGCCCTCACGCTGCAGCTCTCGGAGCAGATGGTCCCAATAAATGCATTTAATAACTTTACATGTTAGGGTGCAGTCATCCAAGGAGCTCTGCTCTTCGGGCCGGGCAGGAACCCCTTGTCTGCCATTACTGTCCGCAACCCTGGAAGTGATTGCACGCATTTTTAACCTGGGTGGCTGTGTTGCTGCACTGACTGTGATCCTGTGTAACTCACAAGTGGGAATCAACCCGAGCAGCCTAATTCATAGGCATGGTTAGCTGAGGCCGTTAAAGTTTCCTTGGTTTTGAAGCTACTATGCTGTGAGCTTTCAGAAGGAAGTTTCAATTCTGCCCTACACTCAGTTTGGTTGGGTTGGGGGATGATTTTGTTTTCTTTCATATAAGCTTTAGCTCCTAATTTTTAGAGATAGTAACTGGATGTAAAAAATGAGCATAGCAAAAGGTGGCAGACCTGTTTTCCGCTGAGATTTGGGTAGTGCTGGGAATTGGTGAGGGACGGAGATGCCAAGAAAGGCCAGGGTAGAGGGCTCTTGCAATGGCAGGGGCAAAGTTGAGGAGGCCACGGAGTGGTGGGATAGAGCTGGGAAGTGGTCTGGGTGGGAGGAGGTGGCAAAGGAGGGCTGTGGACATCTCCTGGGGTCACTGTGTGATATTTAGAAAGCGAAGGATGTATTGAAGTGGCTCCCAGGCCAAAGGGGAGGCAGGTAAAGCTGCCTGAGGACAGAAAAACAGATCCTACTCCCCTATTTTTGAGGAAGGGGAACAATGCACGTGCTGAAGCCTTGCAGGCTGGAAGGCAGCATGTTATATTTAAGATCAGGGTAACTTCATTAGAGCTGTTATATTTAGCCTGTCCTATAAAGATGCTTATTTCTATGGAATATTACATAGAAACTGTTACTATGTACAACACACTAGAAAAATGTGGTTTCTGTCCCACAGAGCTCACAATCTGCCTCTGCAAATTAACTTTGCTGACAAAGGTTAAACGGCAAAAGGTAGAATATTTGAATCTCTGAATTATCAAATACATGGATGGTAAACTCAGAGAGGGGAGTAGGTCTAGCTGGGAGACTGCGTCTCCTGTGCTGATGTGAGCATACTTCTGGGGTGGTGAAGGCTCCCACGGGCATCAAGGAGCAGGGCTGGAGCAGGGGCCCTGCAGAGGACAGCAGTTTTACACAGAAAAGGAGGAGACCTGGAGTAAGGGTGAAGGTCACCAGCTCTGCCCGAGCTTTGATGACATTTTCAGATGTGGACTGAGATTAAATCCCAGCCTGCCTGGATGTTACCAGTGGTCAAACATGGGAACAGGTCACCCAGAGAGGATATAGCATCTCCACCCATGGAGATATACAAAGCCCGACCAAGCAACCTGCTCTGGCTGACCTTGCCCTGGACAGGGGGTAGACAGATGGCCTCAGCCATCCTGATACTGCAGATCACCCGGTCCCATTGCTCTGCTTGCTCCCTCCTCCTGCTTGAAGACACAGCTAGTGCATTGTAGCCCTGTTGTGAAACTCGAGGAGGATGCCCTGAGCCCCTGAAACACCAAGGAGAGTGGCAACAGGCTGGCCCAGCATGTGCTGGGAGGCCAGAGGTTAATTGTGAGAAGCATGTGTCTTTGAAACTGGCACTGAAACTTGTCTCTTGCACTCTCTGCTCCCCAGGGAAGGCGTGCAGCTGCTGCTTCCCCTCGCGCCCCGGCCCTGCGCCCCGGGGATGCCCCAGAGCCCCCTCCCACCTGCCTGGCCTCCACCCAAACCTCAGGCCCTGTCTCCCCAAAGATGGACTCAAAGTGTTGGAGGGACCTGTGGGACGAACTCCAGGCTCAGGCTGAGGCAAAGCCAGCCCTCAGTGACCTGCCCCACAGGAGCTGTGCATCCTTGAGGAGGTGGAGCATCCATCCATCCATCCATCCATCCATCCATCCATCCATCCATCCAAACAGGTGCAAAACCCATGCTCTGGGGCAGAAGGAAGAGCCCGATGAAGAGAACTGCCCTTCAGGCTCTTCCTACCCCAGGGAAAGGAGTTTGCTGGGGGAAACCACAAGCCCTTTGGAGGCCTCCTGGAGGAAGGATGCTCTGGGGAAGGTCCATGTCCAGGGCTCAAGTAGCCGCTTGCCGCTTGCCACCCACCAGTGCTTTTGGACCACGATGTGCCTCCAGGCTTTGTGCAGAAAGCAAGGGCTGGGAGACCACCTTTGGCAAGGGCTCGGCAGATACTGCTGCACATCACACCTCTCCAGGAAGAGGGCTGTGGGTTGCTTGCTTTTCAAAAGCAAGCAAGCATCGCCTGGAGAAGTGCCAGACACCTGCAAGCCGAAGCAGCGCCCCAGTCTGCTCACCGGAGGAAGGCTAGGTGCGTTGGCAGTCTTCCTCACATCCTGTGGGAGCCACATCAGGGTCCCACCAGCCTCTGTGCAGAGGGGACGCAGGCTGCCCTGGTGTCTCTGAGGGGGGGCTTTTGGGAAGCCTTCAGCATCAGTGGGGTCTGGGAGAGAGATGTATGACTCCGAGGCTGGTTTCTGGGAACAGGGGGCCATGCTTTAGCTAGGTAGAAGTTGCTCCCATCGCTCAGCCAAGGCAGGAGCACACTAAAGGAGGCATCGCTGCCATTTCGGCAGCACGTCACTGCTTGGTCCAGGCAGTGTGTGGGGAGGAGCCATTCAAGGTGTCAAATGATAGCAAGGAGCTAAGAAAAACTGCAGGGAAATTATTAACCTTGGCTATAAATACTCTGTTAAATTGCCATAAACTGCATGCAGTCGTAGCTTAAGACGTTGCAAACAAATGGTCATTCATTCAACTACTGAGCAGGGCTCCTAAACCACAATTAACATAAAAATGCTCTACCTCAAGAAGCCAGAGTTTTATCCTATCGCTTTTCTATTCAGAGCAATATTACAATGCTGGAATGTGCCTCAGCAGCGTTTTAGCCCATGCTCATAATACAGAGCAGGCATTTTCAGCCTACGTGAGAAAGAGCGGCTGCCTGGTTGTGTCCCCAGCAGAATCTGAATAATGGGGAGGGAAACGCCTCCGCTAGCAGCCTACCTATAAACAAGGTGGTTTCAGATTTTACTTGCTGAAAGGAAGAGGTCTGGAGAACTGGTTGCACTTTGTTTTCCATCTGGGCCATCATGGTGCTGCGACCCCTAACGAAAGGAGAGCCAGAGGAGGAAAGCCCGGTTAGGAGAGGCTCAGGGCTTTATTCCTTGTGGAAGTGGAGCCGTACGCCCGGCAGCAGAGCAGCAGCACATTAAGCTGTCGCTAGTGATATGTGTATCCAGCAGCGGGAGATGCCAGGGATTTCTTAGCTGGTAACCTCAAGTCTGGATGACTGATTTTGCTACCCCTCTCAAAAAATCTGTCTTTTTTCAAGTCTCCCCTAAAATCAGTCAGGTTTTGGTCATTGTTACCTGGAACATGCTACAGACCAGTACAATTCTCTGCTTGCTTTAGCTTAATACTTTGAGTTTTCTATTTCCCTGCTGTAGACTGTGGTCACCTACCTAGTAATTAGAAGGTGGATCTTCAAAGCATGGACATTAAACAGAAGCCTCCTCAGATTCAGTTTCCTACTGTATCCAGTCTACAACTAGATTTGCACAATGAGTGGGACGGCCGCTTGGCATATTTTATACCGAGAAGCACCTTTTCTGAGAGGAACCTTCTTCAATTATTTCCAGCAAGTATACGAATGCACCCAGATCTGAGGAGGTCTTGATTTATGTGTGTTGACACTTGGTTAGCTGGCAGCTCCGGGCTTTGCGTGGAGAAGAGCCTCATCCTGAAAATGATTGTTTTAATTTCATTCTCACGCTAAAGGTAGAGGATATTAGAAACCAAAGTCTTAATGGCTCACGATAAAATATGGAATAGCAACTACCCATTACATTTGTTATTGTCTCTTTCTTCTGTAAATCAATATAATTGAATTTCTCCTAACTTCTCCAGTATTGCATGCAGCCGCGTGCAATCACAGGGGACATTGCACAACGATGAATAAGCACAACGCCGTTGTAAATGAGCAAAGCACCCAGTAGCCTCTCCATGAGATCTGTTTTGCAGCACACTCACGTTCTCCTGAGCCGGCCTGGCTCTGTCCTAGGGGCAGGACTCCTTTCCCTGCAGCAGCTGGGACTTTCTGCAATATTTAGAAGTAGCACATGGACTTCTCACTCCCAGGATTGTCCCAGTCTCGGGAGTGAACGAGACCCTCTGCTGAAGAGGCTTTTCAGTGTCAGTGAATTGATTCCTGGCTGAAGCTTGTCTCTGCCTCAGTTTCCCCAGCTGTGTGACTTCGCCAGCTACCTGGCTTCGCACCTGACTTTATTAATTTCTTTTCCTTTGCCCAGCATTCCTGGTTTTTAAAACTGAGAAAAAACAGGTGCTAAGGCCCTTTCTGCTGTTCCTGCTACACAGCTGGCACATCTACCTGTCCCCTTTCCCTTGCCCTCTCCCCCGGGTAGCACCTGTGTGATAGCACTCGCAGTGCTTCCCCTCCCTCCCTGTCACTTGAGAGCTTACCAGAAGGGTGGCTGCAAGCCCATTTTACAGAGAGGGAAACTGAGGCACGGAGCCAGGCATCTTGTACAGGCTCATCAGGAGGCGAAGGTGGTGCTGGAAGTAGAGGCTGTGTTTCCTGAGCTGTAGGTCTGTGCTCTCACCTCTGTTGCTTCTTACTTGGGTGCCTTTTACCCACGTTAGTGCTGGCTGGAGGCAGGGGAGGTACAGAGGCTCACGGTGAGCATGGCTCCTCCAGGCTGCTGAAAGCCCTTGGTGCAGGACCAGGCTGCCTCCTCTATCCCAGGGAGAAACCAGGTTTTGCGCTCTACCGCATGCGTTTGTAATTGCCCAAAAGCTCCCGAGGGACCCCAGGAGAAAGCAAACAGTGTCTTGCATGCTAGGAATTCCCCAACTGGGGTCCAAAGCTATGAGCTAAAATGCTAGTGTTTCACTTTCCTTACTGTCTTCACAGCAAGGCTGCTGGTCTTCGCCTGTCCCTGCCAGCAGCCAGCTCATTTCCTCCTATCAGGACAGTGCACATCTCCCTTAAATAACAGCAGTTAGAGACTGAACCAGCTTTCCACCCTGAGCTCGTCTTTACTGAGGTGCAGAGCAAATCCGTTTGGATTTGGAGCACCGGTCTGCGCTCAAGCACCGTAAACCGTTCAGACCAGCTGTGACGTGCAGCCTGGAGCTGAGCCTTATCTTTAATCACAGCAGTGACAGAGATGGGACCTTTGCACTTGGCAAACACGGCTGGGGCCCGCAGGGACCTACCCCAGGCACCGGGCAGAGCCGCTCCTGTGAGGTCCAGCTCCCCTCCGCCGGCTGCAGGGTCAGCCTTGCGGGGCAGCCAGGGGCGATGCGCTGCAGGAGAGGCACATGGCAGTTAAAGTTCAGCTTTGCAGAGCATCGGCGGAGAATCTGGCTCTGCGTTTCGCTGGGCTGCAGTCACGCTAGCTTTTTTGGGGGGGTTAACCATGCTCCTAGGGCATGCACCCTAGCAAACCTCTCCATGTGTGGCTGGTGACACCAATGGCTCCAGATACCGCTGCGCATTGAAACGGGCACATCCTCCGTGGAGAGGGCTTCCTGGGGACCCGATCCCCACCCAGTGCAGAAAGACATTACTCGCTCAGCACACCCGGGGCGAGGGCAAGGACTGTTCTCCTGGCTGGCTGTGAAGCAGGCTAGTACGCTTATCAGTCGTTAACCTCCTCCCCCACCACCAAGAAACCCCCTAAAAATCCCAAACCACCATAAAAATGTGTTGGCAGAATAGGAGCGAGTCATGCAGTGATATTTGGAAAACACGATCTTGTTTTCGAAATAGATTAATGATGGGTTTGGTGCCGGGGAGTCTGCCCTCCCCACCCCCCTCCTTAGAAAAGCATTACAGGCAGGTCTGCAGTCCAGCAGTATAACTTCCTAAAACATAAATAAAAGACTAGCTAATAATAACAGCGCCACTATTATTACTACTAATAACGCGCTTCTGGCTGGCAACCTCTGTTATGAGCCTGCTCTGAATGAGAGGAGCCGGGAACAGGGAGGTCGCAAGCCCAATTAACTGGGCTCCACCCTGGCAGGGGCAGCGCCTTGCCTGATGGAAACTTAATGGCGAGGTTAAACGGCTGCCCCGCTGCATCCTAATGCAGTCTACGTCGCTCTGAGCGGGAGCTCGTTTGCCAAATCTGAAGCTTTTCCCTCGTATCTTGCTGGAGGCCAGGCTCTGGTCTTGCCCCGCAGAGCTGCACCGGCTGGAGGTGTGACGTGATGCAGTAGGTGCTTGAGAGAATCGTGTTGGCAAAAGCACTTAGACGTGCCTCCAGCAGCTTTTTCCCTGCTAGGGCTTGTCTGGGGTAAGGGGAGCAGAGGAGAGGTTGGGTACATTTATCTGGCAGAAATTCAGTTTTGCAGATGACCGGTGCCTGCACCCAGACCGCTTTGCCTGGGGACAGTCTGGTCTAGTTATCCCAGTAAAACCCCGCCAGCGCAGCTCCAGCCCCTACCCAAAATGTTCCTGGCTGCCCCAGCAACGTTTTATTCTGCGGCACAGCCTGACCGGTCCGAGCACAAGCGCTGCTTGGAGGGATTGATGCCGTGTCTTGCCGTGAAGGATTTTAGCGGCGGTTCCTGGGGACGCAGGGCAGAGCGGGGCTGTCGGCGGCAGCCCGGGGGCCAGGGGATTGCAGTCACATGCTGCTACTGCAGGGCTGGAGGAGAATTAGTAAAATTTGCTGCAGGATTCCCACACCCTTGCAGCAGAGACTGGCACTGCATCCCAGGGGCCTCTGATTCAGCTCTTTCTCCCCTTGGTCTCGATTGCCAGCACTACGTTTTTATCAGATACCATGGACTATAAAGTGATTTTCCTAAGAGCCGCTATTCAGAGCAATTTCCCCCCACCCAATGCTATTATTTAATGAAATCAATACACAGTGTTGTTACATGTTATGCTGTTTGTAAGCTATAAGCTTTTGAGCTAGGAATTGGATCAACATTATTCAAAGCCTTTTCAATTTGCTGTGCCTGCCAACTTATATGTTGATTGTGGTATTTTGCCCAAATAGCATCAACTTGCTAAACCGTAGGAAGAAATTTACGTATGTTAACAAGAAGGATTAGAGTCTGTCACCAGGATTTACCTGCGTGTCAGCAGAGATGTGGCTGCATATACTTTGGTTTTCCTATCTGTTGCTCAGTTTGCTTGCATGCATATGTAGCTAAGGCACAGCCTCCTTCCAGGCACTGTCAGACTGCACCACGCACTGTTTGCTAAAATGAAAGCCAAGGTACGAGCCTGCAGAGGCACTGGAACTTGCACCCGGGCTGTGCCTAGTCTCCCTGCGCTCTCTGCTGTGCCAAAGTATCGCGATCGAAGCTGTAACAGTCAGCATGCCCTCGCCCAGGGCAGCCCACCTGGGTCACTGCAGCACGGCTGGACTACGGCTGCTGCTCAAAGAGCCCCCCAGCTTCCCCTTTTTGAGCTCTTTTTTAAACTGTAATTTTGCAGTTGCGTTAGCGCAGAGTTCCGTATTGAACTCCTCTCCTTTTTTCACAGGCGGAAGGTGGGAGGGCAAATGAGCTTGGCTTAATAACGCTATTGATGAAACAGTCCCAACTCACCCATGAAGTTCACTGCTCATTAAAGCGAACCGGCTGCAGCTACGCTTTCGGCTGTTTGCTTCCTTCAGCAGTGCCCCACAGACCACACGGCAGCACTGCAGCTCTCATTGCCGACATGGAATCTTTCTTTGCACAAAGATCATTCAAAGCGTTTTCCTTTGAAACAAAAGCTTTGTAGATAGCAAGGACATCTGAGGAGATGCTGTCAGGTTAGGGGCTCAATGAGGTGATGAGTGACTGAGTGAATGAACTGACTTGCAGAATACAGTTCGCATCTCCTGCAGGTCCTTTGGACTTGTTTACATGAGATATTTTGGCTTTATCCACATGAGGAGATAGCAGCACATTGCTTCCCTTCTGAGCAGACCCAAAACTGTGTGTGTAAGTGGTGGTGGGAGAAAGTGGGGCTGGAGAGGGGGACAGAGGAGACAGATGCTATTAGAGATGCAACAGCCTGTGCTTCTGTTTTGCCAGCTTCGTTATATTGGCCAGAGCAGTGGCTTTTTACCCTTCTCTTGCCAAAAAATAGCTGTGCTGGCAAACGTCCCAGTGCTGATGTAGTCGTATCACTTGAAAAGGACTTTGCTGGCATTATTTGCTCTCTCTCAAGAGCCAGTCTGAGATATTCCAGCTGAAGGACGTTGCAATAAGCTGCATTTCCATAAGGGTGTTTGCTGGGAGATGTGACCTGTAGCTGGGGAAGGTGGGGATGCTCAGGAAGGAAAAGATATCCTTTGAAAAAACATGAATCAAACACTTGCAAATGTATATTCATTTCTGTTACAAAAAAAAAAAAACAAGAAATAAACCCCAGGGTTTTGGGATGCTCCCCTGCATGCTTTTTGAACCTCTACAGTTACTGAGAGAGCCAGACAAGCACAAGCAGGAGGAAGGGAGGAGTTTCATCTTCATGAGAACGGTTAAGCTGCAGAGACCAAGGGCTTTGTCAGAGGAGCTCCAGGAGGTCCCGTGGTGGTGGTTTAAAGCCTGATTGTCTCTATCTGACCACCCCAGCCTTTGCTGGATGTTACTGCTTGCGTAGCAGTCCCTATCTTGGTTGTGAACAGTCCCCCTGGCATTAGTGGGCCAGCAGGGTAAAAATAGTGATGATTACGTGCCCACGTAGAGGTGTCCCTTTCGAGGTGTGTGATACACACATTTTGCTGTGCTGTGCTCTTGTTCAGCACACAGGAAAAGTTCCACGGTAAGAAGGTCCAGGTGGCACACGTCCTTCTGCTGTCCTGCCCTCAGGCCCTGCAGAGGGCCAGGGAGCTGCAGGAAAGGGAGGTGAGGCTTGGGCTAAATGGTTACTATGCAAGCGAGATTACGTGCTTATATTATCACTCTGTCCTCCTCTGATTTGGAACTCATTTGACCAAATTAGACAAAATTTCGGGGACCTCGGAGGTATCAAGCTCCTTCAATTCCATGAATACATAGACCTGTTACCACTCCTAGGACAGGGAAGGGGCAGCAACTCATCTTTCCCTGGGTATCTGGGAAGAATCCAGCCTCACCTTTAAGACGTTGCTTGTAGAAAACAAAACTTTATTTATTTTGCTGTGCACAGTATTACTTGTTTCTTTGATTGATTGCACTTGTCTGTTTTACTGTATGAAGATCCCAAGTAGGGCTCCATGATGCTGAGACTCAGGGTTTGTTTACAGCCCAAGGGCAGGACAGCCTCTCTGACACCTCTGTTGGACCTCATCACGGCACGGCGCGTTGGGAGGTGAGGGGTGAACAGTGGAGCAGCTGCTCTGCAGATGTCCCGTATGGACAAGTCTTTCAAGACAGCCCCTGGCGTAGCCTGAAGATGCTGACCGGCACTGATGGCCTGCAGCATGAATAATCAGGTGATACAGATGAAGATGTCCCTGGCACTCATCAGGATCGGTTTGGCTGCCTAGGCCAAAATCCAGTGCAGCGAGTTTCAGGGAGACCCCTGCTTGGACCTGGACCTGATAGTTTGCTTGGTGAGCAACTATTCTGTTGAGCAGAAAGGTAACAACCACCTGGATATGCCTGGGGAAGGAACGCAACGAAGTCAAATTTGGATGGTGACAGGTTGGTAGAAATGGGGGTGATGGCAGACTGTAATTTCCTTCTTGCATTTCAGAAGGAGGATGGGTGTGGGAGCTTGAGACGTGGCTCATGCCAAGGAAACAAGATACCTCAGGATTGTGCACAAAGCCTGGTGCAAACCAGTGTCGCCACTGACAGTTTCGCTGGTGCTGATGGTGCTCAGCAGGTATTTCAGGGCTGTGATACAAGAGTGAAGCAAGCAGCACGGACCAAGTCTCATGCAGACACGTACTTCTGGCACCGAGCGGATGTGCCTCTGAGGCTTACAGGGCTGGCACAGGTATTGCAGGATCAGCTGGTTACTGAATCATGGAGACAAGGGATGGGAAGGGATTTTTGAACTCCATCTGCCTGCCATCACTGATACCAACAGTGCTATCACTGGCAGCAGTAGCATAGGATGGATAGTCCTTTCTTCGTGGCGAGTTGATCACAGGACGTTCCAAGCCCCTCTGTTACTGGTATCATGAAAAAAACCTGTGCCAAACTCTCTGGTTTCTGAGCTCTCTACAGACTTTAGATCCTATTTCTGATCTGGTTCAGCCATCAATGTGTAGCACCTGGGAAGTGCTTCCACTTGGAGCAAAGTCTGATCTCCGTGAGCTGGAATGGTCCAGAGCATGTGTGCACTACGTGGGTGGAGCGTGACCATATTTACCTGAGTGCTCTTCTGCAGGCTCTGAAGATATAACCCATTTCTCTCCTTGCTTCAGGATATAGACAAAGGAGAGAGAGGCCAAGTCCAAGTCCTCTGGATCCTGTAGGAATTACTTGGCAGATGAGCAATGGATGAGCTACTCACATGGGAGCACACCTCTGAGCTCCTGGCAACAGAGAGGAGGTGAGGGAGGAGTGGGGACCTCTTCCCCCATGGTCTCGGGGAACCAAAGGGAAGGGCTCACCCTGAGGATGCTGGTATGGGCAGTCCCCTTAGCATGGGCTCTTACCCTGCCACAGGGCTTCACCCCGGCAAAAGGGCTGAATACCTTTTTAGATGCTGAAATTAAGAAAGAAAACCCCCCAAAACTAAAGGCCTTTTTTCTACAGGAACTTTAAAGTAAGGAAAAAAACCTCCATTCAAAAAGCAAACCCAGACACAAGCCCCAAGGTGGGAGCTACAACAGAATCTATTTTCCTTTAGTAACGTTCATGGCAGAATTCACTTCACCGCAGTGAAGCACACAGTACATTGGCACAAATGACATATTTTAGAAAGAAATAAAACTTGCAGTTTGAATGTCTTTTAAATTCATCCTTTGTTTTCATGCCAGGGGTTTTCTAATATTTTATATCATCTCCTGCTTTCCTTAACAGAAGTAGAAAAAAAAAACCCCAGCCCGATGGCAGAGGGAGGTGTATGTACCTTCATTAAATGAGAAAACCCCATTAACGTGGAGAGAAAGAATGCTCCGACCCCCAGTGCAAACTGTCAGCCTTTGCTAATGCTGAAAGGATGCTACCAACTTCAGCATCATACTACTTTTACCCCAAATAATTAAAATGTCTCCATTTTTCTAGTGTGTTCCCTGGGTAAATTTGAGGATATGCTTTGTATAATCAGTTTTGCTGCTACTTTCATGTAAAATCAGCTATTTTGTTTCCCTTGTAGTTCTGGGTGGCTTTTTTCTAGGGTAAAAAGGAAGCTCTAAAGGAAACTGCAATTATATATCCAGAAAAGCATTCAGTGGAAAGAAAAGGGTCAGGTGTAGCACATGAAATTGTCTGCATTTTCTAACACTTTCCCAACATCAGGCTGAAAATGACCCATGAAATTCACATGCATCTTAAAATAAAAGGGAAAAAAACCCCACAACACGAAGATTTTCTTGCCTTCATTCAGACTCTGGTCAGGTCAGAGAACTAATGCTAATTATTTTCCCTGAAACAAAACCCGCACAAAACAATGTTGGGAATTTTTCTTCTTTGGGCTGGCTTTTGTGGTAAGCATTGTGTTTGCCTCTACAGCACATTTTTCTGTTTGTTTTCATGTACTTTCATAACTCCTACAAAAAAATAACTTTTGAAGGATAACTTAGAACAAAACCCTACTTACTTTAACAGTATTTTTCATGGTACAAGTAATATGCACAGCTCATCCACTGATGCAGTCGTGTGGCTTGAAAGATGTTTGTTGTGTTATCTCACTTAGATAATTATGTAGGCACTGGTGAACATTGCTTTGAAATAGTCAATAAAGTAAGGTGAAAACCTGAATTATCTTTGTTTTCACACATTCTGGAATGCTGATAGAAAACTCAAGTAGCAACACCAAGAGAAGTATTGTACGTGTGCATTTAGCCCTAAAGAGTCATCACAGTTCAGCTCCATGGAGCCCATGGAAGCGGTTATGAGACCAGATGTTTTTCTCATTCATTAGACAGCACTGGCCAGCATAAATTTCTGTACAGAAAAATGTTGGGATTGATGCAGATACGAGACCACTTTGTGGTCTGAGCTCTGATCTTGCACCTGATGTTGCTCTGTGTGTGCTGCAGGGCTGCAGGGCTGCAGGGCTGCAGAGCAGACCCTCGGGGTGCGAGCTGTAAGGAAGCCACAAAGCCAACAGGCACAACGGCACATGCCCATTAGCAACCCGGAAAAGGGTGAATTCCTGGTCCCACTGAAGTTGGTAGGAGTTTTCCCACCAACTTCAGTGCATTTTACTCTGACTGACTGGTTCTTTGGCTCCAAAACACACATTTTTATCTCTTGAGCAAAAAGAGTGTTCCTGCAGCTGTCGGTAGTAATAAGTCTCTTCAAGTCAGTCACCGGGGAGCAACTTCTCTCATTTGTACACACAAAGCCGGTGTAATGCAGGGATGTCAAAAAGCGACCGTGGCCAGCACCTGCAGACAGGCTGAAAAAGTCAATTCTCATTGACTTCGGAGCAGCAGTTCTGTATTGACTTCCAAAGAGTTTTCCCTGCGTGAGAACGGTGGGGTTTAGCCTGGAAAATGCTAGAGCCAGCTAAAGGAAAGTGCAATTATAGCTGCTGATTACAGATGAGGAGTGTCTGTCGGGATCCCCCTTTCTTCCCTCTCCAGCCCAGAGGAGTTGCTTGGACTGGAAAACAACCAGCATGTGGAGTATGGCATGGGTCTGAACTTCAAGTGTCTTTTAAAGGTGGCCAGTTGTAATACTTCATAGAGACATGCCACAAGATCTGGTTTTGTTTTTTTTTTTTAAAAAAAGAACTTTATTTTTCTTGGAACAACTGAGTATGGTGGCTTTTTAAGGAAATTAAGCCCAGATTTTTTTTCTGCATTTTTGAATGATAACTAAACTAATGTTGCTGGCAGTGAGAGGGCTGCTACTGAGTCAAAGGACAGCAAAGGTTCCTGTGCTTGCCAGCAAAGCTGCCCCTGGGCTGAGTCTGGCTTGGCAAAAAGAGTTCCAGATGGTCCCATATATCTATATGTATGTGTGTGTGTGTGTGTCTGTGTGTATATATATTTTTTCTTGTGTCTGTGTATATATCTATACGTAGACAGGAGTTTTTAAAAACAAAAAACTAAACTCAAGGAAATAAACCACTTACCAGATCCCAAAGGGCTTCACTCATTCAAAAATGTTTTTATTTTAAAATATTTTTGTTATTTAAAAAAAGATTTCCCATGAAGTCAAGATTCAGAAGTATCATCTCAATAGACTGTCTATTTTTCAGGAGTGTGGAGGGGATGGAGAGCGGGGTTACGTTATCAGAAATACCAACAACAGGCTACATGAGCATCACAGCAAGTATCTGAAGAGTGGATTGAATTTTATGCTGGGTTCATGGTTTGGTGAAGGTTTTTTGCCAGTGCTATGATGAAAACCTGCCCCTCTGCCCATATTTTGAATGTCGGACAGAAAGAGCGCTATGAGCGTTTCTCGTCAAAAGGGATGAATTCTGGTCTGAGAACAGGGAATTTTTTCTTGCACATGATGTAAGAGGGAAGGGGGAGATTAGTTTACTAGCTTTGTGCCCTTTTACACATACTAATTAAAGTGGCTTGATGGTAGTTTGAGGATAGTATTAGGATCATCTGTTAGTCAGACTTCAAGTTAATTAACCAGCCAACCCGCTCACACTGGAAGGGGCTCGTGTATGATTATGAGTCACCCACTTGGGTAACTGATATTTGTTTATTTTTAGGCAGACTACAAGGCACCCAGACACTAAGGCAATGGGTTCCAGATCAGTACTTTAAATATATGAAATATACTGGTGATTTGGACCTTGCAGTTGAGAGGAGTGTCTGCTTGCTCACAACCTCTCCCTTTGCAGATGATGAGGTCAGGCTCATCACATGAAGACAAATTCCTTATCCTAAGTATAGTTAAGGCTCATTCCTGAAATATACAGAAAGCATTATTTTGGGATGGATCTGTATGTGCTCTTGCAGGCCTTGATTGGCGCTATATTCCTAGGTGAAAAAGTTGGTCTTATCCATGTAAGAGTATAAACGTGTATGGCGCTACATTAATAGCTTCCAAATTTGTTTTGATTAATAGCTTCCAAATTTGTTTTGCGCCTTTGTCCTTTATTCTTGAAGTGTGGTGCTGCTGGGTCCATGAAAGCATGAGAGGTTGGCAAAAGCGAGGCACAGAAAGCACAGTGGGATTTGGGAACAGAGGTGGGAGTCTTCGAGACTATTGAAACAAGTTGCCTGTCTTCACAGGTGATCACACTATATAATCCCTTTAATGAATGCATCAAGCTCCGTTTCATACTGAATTAAGCTCCTACCCTTTGCCACCCCAGAGCCACGCTTCTCGCTGCCACCTTAAATGCATTCGTGGCCGGCTCAGACCCATTTGTTCTTGTGCCAATGCTGACTTTGCTTCAGTAGCTTTTGTTATGGGGCATGTCCCAATTTGTTTCATCAGGAGCAGGAGGAAAATTTTTTTTGTCCACATTTCTGTATGGGGAATTTGGAAACAGAAGGAGGGCTTTGTCTAACTGGGAGTCTTCCAGGAGCCAGTGCCTCCTCCTCAAGTGGAGTAAGTACTTTTCTTTGTTTCCCTTTCCTTTCCTCAATTTTTGCCTCCTCCGCCCTTTCCTCTATCACACATTTCTCCCACTGGCCGCCTGTTTTGTTTCCCGCGGCACCTGGTACATGCATTCCCTGTTACTCCTGTCCCCATCTTGCTCCCTTTCCTCTCTGCCATTGCTTTGACGCCCAGGCCTCCTGGAGACAGGCTCCTTCGCCCGTGGTGGTTCAGGTTCCCTTTCCAGCTCAGGTTGGGCTCCCTCGCCTCCCAGCCAGGCACTGCTCCACCAAGGGCCAGGCATAGCTTTACAGTGGTGGCTGAGGAGTTCTAGTGCTGGTAGCTCAGGCCAGTGCTCAACCCTCAACAGGGGCGAGATGTCACCCATCATGGCTCTTCAACTCCATTTCAGTGAAACCATGGTGCTTGGGGTCCTTGGCTCACCCCTTCTTACTTGTTCCTCTCATCAGGGTCTCCCCTGGCACTGTCATGGTGCATCTCCCATGGGTGGCCTCAAGCCTCGCAGAGGGCCCAGTGTCCATGTGGCTTTCCAGCCATAAACCTTTGCTGTGGGTGGGCAATGAGGAGCACCTCAGAGAGGGGGCTGAGATACCAACCCTACTGCCCTTGTGGTAAGGCAGCCGCCCATTTTCTCCATGTGGAAGGGCAGCAGCGGAGAGAAAGGTGACACAGTTTCCACTGCTTGTTATTTGCTTTTGGGTTTGGGGAAAGCATCGGGTAGGGGGGCATAAATCTTACCGATTCCCCTGCAGAAGTGACTTTGGACCATGGAGGGTGACGGGAAGAGAGACAGCCGTAGTGAAATGCAGTCCTGGTAGCTTGTTCGTATTGGTGGATGCCTTGAGTCCCACACATTTATCTGTGAATGTGAGATATGGAGCATTACTTAAACTGTGTAAATAATCATTTATTCATTCTTACTCTATGGCCTGGTACACAGAAAAAAAATACGCTGGGAATAAGGTATCCTTCTGGAAAAGTGTCATTTTTATAAGAATTGCATTAAGCAAAGAGTTGACTTAATTTAGAATTCCCCTTTTGTGGATTTATGTCTTAATATTGCAATTTTAACATTGTTTTTGTTTAGTGTATTTTGTGTAAGCAGTCACTTTATTTGCAATGACTTTATTTCATTATTACAAAGCTGATTTCCGTATTTTCTGGTATTTGTTTTAGCATTGTAACCACATAAGCACAGTCTTCCTTTTGGTTTCCAGACGGAAACCCCTGCATTTTCATTTTTCTGAAACGGGATCTTTTAAGATTTTTCCTTGAAATTGTTTTGCTGTATACATTTCATGTTTGGTCACTTCTGGAATGAAATTTAATGAGCTTTCCTTATAGTTTCCAGTGCAATCGTACTGCAGCATGAGTCCTATGATTTTGGTAAATGCATCGAGGAGAGAAGATTTTTACATGAACTCTTTCTGTATTGTGGTTATGATAGGATTTGGAAAACAATTTTTGACAATTATGGTGAAATTAAAGAGAGGTCCTTTGTGCACGAGTTCAGACTCTGAGACAACTTCTTACAGCAGTTTCATCCCAGTTGTTGGTGGTGTGGGAGTCACATTAAGGAGGTTTAGTACTGGGTGATGGGAAGGGGATTTTCTGCAAGCCGTGGAGGCCTGGCAACGGCAGCATGATGGGGGAAGTTTTTCTGCATGCCTTCTGGCTCTTGGCTCAAGCCAATGGCACAGATCTCATGGTATTACAAACACTCAATTAAATCACCGCCGTATTTAATAAACAATTTAAAAATATCAGATGTAGCAAAACAAACATGGAGATGACAGAATCAGTTGTGGTTTTAGAGGTGGCGGAGAACAGAACATCCTTTTCTTGGAAACACTATGCGTCCAGGAGGAAAGCTGCTCCTCTGCATCATGTGTCTCAGCTTCTCCAGACACTCTTTGCAAAGTCTCAGGCGCCTAACACTGGCCCATGGAAACCTGTGTGCTGATGTTTGTAGGAGCATGGGCTCCCCAGCTCTCCCAGGGATGTTTGTTCTATCTGTAACCTAAATAAAAATCACTCTTGCAATTCTTGCATATGAGGGCTAAAAAGATTTGGTAAGAACCTAGGAAATAAGTAATTCGGATAGAGAAAAAGAAGTGCTTTTACTGACCTAGAAGCAGCTGTCCATTTTGAAAAACAGCGGCAAAAATCATGCCTGGGCTTTGTCTTGAAATCTGTTGTTTTAAGCTGATGACCAAGAAGTAGGTAGCTGCCATGTTTTCCACCTAGATGACTGCAGCTAAAGGCTGGGTTTGGCTGGCTGATGTGTGAGAAAGGAAGACCAACCTCCCACTTCAGGTCTCAGGTTCTGCTGGTGCTTGAGTAATTTGAAAACATACCCCTTATTTAATAAAGGAACGGACCGAACCTCACTTCAACATCCCAACATCCGGAATACAGCACAGGATTAAATCATTTCTCCAAAGTAACCTTCTGAAGTTAAGCTACAGATGAGTCCTCCTTCATGTCAGTGTCCTAATATACCTGAAGTTCTCAAAGAGTTGCCTGATTTTTGTTCTCTTTGGGCTGACGTGCATTTCTGAGCAGGGTTGGAGGCTTTCATGAAAGTTGCCCAGTTGCCCACATTTCGTGCTCATCTATTGGGTCTTGAGGAGCCACGGTGCTGCTGTCTGTCCCCATTTGTTGCTGATAGAAAAGCTGGTGCAAGGTGAGAAGCTTACAACTGACATCCTGAGGGTTCATTTAGCATGCAGCATGGATGCAGCAACTCTGGAAAGCTGCCTTAACTTGCATGGGTGCTGTAGCCCCAATGGGTGTTGCAACAGCAGAGAAATTACAGGATGCCTCATTGTGTTTGGCTTTTCTCCTTATTCTTTCTACGTCTGGCTCTAGCAGCTCTCTTTGGGGTACAGATTTTCCCTGCTGGAGTCATCCTCCAGGGAGGCTTTACAATCCTCTCACCCTGGCTTAGCAACTAAATGTCTTGCAGTCTGGGAGAGTCCTGAGGTTTTTATATCTGTAACGTAGAGCTGATCCTCCTGAATAGGAGGATCTTCCTGGACTAGATAACCGGATGGATTAGATGACCTCTTGAGGGACCTTCAATCTCTTTCTTCTGTCACCACACTCCTTGAAGAGATCCTCCAAGTGCTGGGAATGGGACTAAGGGCTGCGTGAGGGGTCGGAAGCAAAGAGACTTAAAATCGGTATTTTCACAGAAGGGCAAGAAATGACCCTGAGGACTAAAACAGACTGGTGTCCTGTGAGTGTTTGCAGTTAAACTCCCAGTATCACACATGTCATCTTTGGCGGGCTTGGGGAGAATATAGAGAGACCAGTATACTTTAGCCTCTAGATAACACTCATTTAATTCTTGGGCTCTATACCTTAAAAAAATTGCATTAAAAAATCTATTAAGATTAGGTTCTAATTCAGTAATGATTAATTTTTTGTCAAGGACGACTGGTTTCATTCTTGGGCTGGTGTGCTCTTTGGCTACCTGTGTTCCTCAGCTTTAACAATCCTTCAGCTCCCGAGGTTTCTCCTGAAGCAACGCCCAGGTTATTAAAAAAAATGACGGCCCCAAAGCAAAAGCAAAGACCAAACCGACTCAGTTTATGAAAGTTTACAGGGAGTGGGGGCAAATATCTCTTTAGCTCTGTTTCAGTTTTGTTGGCATAAAGTTAAGATGTATAAAATGTCCTGGAGTTTAAGACATCAGTCCTTCAGGTGACTTCATGCATGTGGGTCACTGCATGATGCGGAAAGCCTGTCCGGCTTGCTTTGCTCCTGTCCCTTCTCCCACACCAGACCCAGCAGCACCCTCAGTTGTCAGCTCCCTCGCCTGGACCCTGGGCCCAGGTCTGAACGGGACCCTCCTGCCAACCTGGGGAGGTGTTTTTATCCTCCTTCCTTCATGGGGAAGTAAAGGGAGCAGCGGCAAGAGAAGAATAAAAATCAAATCTCTTCACTGGGGCCTGGGCAAATAGTTGACTCTCCGGCATCTCCAAGTTATTTTTGTGTAATAAAACGCAGCAGAGCAGGCTTTCTCAGGAGACCCTCTTTACTTCCCTCTGTACTTCAGGGTCAATATTTTAACAACTTATTTTTACTTGCTTTTGTACTTTTACAGTAAGTATTTCTGCTGGCACAGCTCAGGTGGGACTGGCCCCATTCAAACACGGGGAGAGAGGAACTTGTTAGTTGGGACCTTGGGACCCTCAGCCTGTCACGCTGCAACAGAATGAACAAAATGCCACAAACATACGCTCCAGACATGGGCGGCGGGAGCTTTCTTGGGTGCTGCTACACCCACTGCGCAGAGAGCGCCCATGAGCAGCAAGGGGCAGATCTGTACATGACTAAGTGGAAAACCACGGTCTTGAAAACCGCTCTGTAGCAAAACCTAACCCAAAGGCTTTCGGAATGAAAATTCACTGGATACCTGAAGTTTGTGTGTGTGTCTAGGCACTCCAGCCCTAAAGCCAAAAGCGTGATGCTAAGACCATGCCCATGCATCTCCCCACAGGGACTGCAGACAACAGGCTCCAACCCACCTTCAGCATATCAGCAGCTGTGCTCTCCTGCAAATCAAGGTGAGGGGACCCCTTGCTCTGCAACGTCTCTCCTGTCCTGCCTTGTGCTGGGCTAAGGCTCTGCCCCGGCACAGCCACAACAGCCTTGCGAGCAGCCCCACAGCTCAGACCCTCGCCAGGGGCTGGGAGAGACGGGGCTGGTTTCTCTCCTGCACTAGTGCCTGGACCACTGTGCTGCGGGACACAGAGGGGAGCTGTGCTGCAGAGGGGCCGCTGCTGCCATGCTGGCAGAGGGAGGGTCCGCCTGCCCGTTTTCTGTCTGGGGCAGCTGGCAGTAGCAGCCTGCTTTTTTCCCTGGGGCCCTGCAATCCCTTCCCTGACATTTCAGGGGTGGACATTTGCTCATGCACCAAGCATGGTGCTCATCCCTCCACTTATGGAGGGGAACAGTGGCTGGGGATGGCTGTGGTGCCAGCCAGAGCAATAACTCTGCGGGCTCCCTGCCCGAGCCCCTGTGAAAGCGTGGAAGCAGGATATGTGTGGTGCTTGCTCCCCTCCCAGCACCAGCCATGGGGGCTCTGCCGCAGCCCAGCCCGGCGCAAGGAGAGCTTGTCCTACAAGAGGTGACCACTCTCTGGGAGCTTGCATGCTGCAGCAGATTAGAGTGTGACGACTGAATTAGCTTCCCAGCAGTGCTGTGCCCACCCTCCCTGGCATCCCTACAGAGGGGACAGGAGCTGAGGATGTGCAGGAGCTCCTGAGCTGCGGCAGTTTTGACAGTCTGCTACCCTAAATTAAAGCAGGACTGATTTTAGTTTAATAAAGCAGGGTGAAAATGTGGAAATCAACACCTTGAAGGTATTTGGGGTTACACAGGGTTGAACTCAGTCCCTCACACAAGATTTTTTTAAAAGTAAAAATGATGAAAGTATTAAAAATACATGGAATTGATTGGAGCAAAAGGCCTATTGTCACAGGCTCAGTGTTCTGTTAAATTCACGTGGCAAACTAGAAGGTCATTAATAAAGGATGAAATGATGAGTGAGTGGGGTTTCTGACTATTTGGGGTCTGCAGTGGGCACTAGGTGAGGAGGACAGACCTCTGGGGAAACTGTTACCATCAGGGCTGCCCTGCCCAGGCTCTTCTCAAATCCCTGAAATCACTAAGTTACTAAGATGGGTATCTTCTACTTGATCTCGAAAAAATTATGTAGTCAGGGAAACTGAAGGAAAGGATCTGGCTGAAATCTTCATTTCCACCCAGCTGGGCTTCTACTTCTTATTTTGTTTCTTCCCTCTCCCTGTTTCGTCTTGTCTCCTCTGTCTGCTTGTGCCCCTATTTCAAAGTCTGGATTAGGCAGCCAAGATTACATTTTTGTTAGAGTACTGCGAGGGTGCTCAGAAAGGCTGAGCAGTGCCCTGAACAGCTGAATGTTGGTACAAATCATCTCAGAGGAAATTATAAGAGCGTGCGCTGTGCCCTTTCTTTCACAATGAGATGGAGAAGAAGAGTCAGCACCACAACAGCCGCTGTGTTTTCTGTCTCCGCAGCTCTTCCCTCTCGCTCTCCATTTGTGTGCTCTTGTCTTTTTTTCCTCCAGAGGAACAAAAGAAAACAACATCTGCTCCAGCCCATTTAAAATAACCTTTTCCCTTTTTGCCAAAATGGACAGTTGTTGTCACCTCCAGTACCTTACAAGAGCCAGCCAAAGAGTGGTTTTCCCTGATAGTAGGTCATTCTGTAAGCAGGAAAAAATAATGAAGCCTGTTTCTCTGCAGATCTATGTTCCTATCATGTAAAGGGCAGTATTGACTTTTCAGTTAATTATACTCAAATCTACTGTTATCTCTGCATAAAGCATAAATGATATCGTGCTTGCGACTTCCATGCTCTTCAGCCACTCTGCCTCCCTCGTCTCCCCACGGCTGCTCTGCTGCCTTTAGCTGGCTGCCTTTCCTCCTCCTTTCAATCTTCCCCACATGTTACAGCTTCCGTGTTTTTCTGCTGCTCCAGGTTTCTCTTGAGATCATCTTGTCATTTCCTCCTCCTTTTTAACCCATCCCTTCCCCTGACGTGACCATTCTTGTCTTTGCAGGGCTGTGCGAGCTGCCGTTGTAACCATAAATAAGAGGAGGGCTGTGGTCAAGCAGTAACAACTCCGAGTACACAAGGAGCACCAGGGGAAGCGGGGCGATACCTCACCCCACCCCACTACCCCCAACTGGTGATCTCTCAAGGTCTCTCACATCCCCATTAGCCACAACAAACCCACCAGAACTAGCCGTGCTCCAGAGATGGACCCATCAACGGTCCTCCTCTGCTGTTGACCATTTATCCACCAGCCACAATCCAGCTATGCAGTCTCTTTTTCCTGCTGCCTGCCATTGCATTACAGGGACTACAGCTCTTCCACGCAGCTCTAGGGTTCATCCAGCACAGGGTTCATCCCAGCTTTTGGTATGGGGGTGGGACAGTAGTTGTAATGCCGGTACCGGGGCCCATGCGGCACAGCAACTAAGGGTGGAAGAACTGAGCTACCGCTACTCCTCCCTGGTACTTAATCAGCCCTTTGCACTGTGCAGTGAACTTCCTCAGTGGCTGCTGTCTCCTATTATACATTTTTAATTGATTAATTTTTCATCCTTATCCTAAGGTCGCATGTTCATGGCAGTCATTGTCAGCACCCCGTGTTCATTTCATGTAAAGCTATATTTAGACATTTCCCAGATGACATATCCCTAATGTCCAATATCCTTTTACAGCTCATGTTAAATCAGACTTCAGACCTTTAGACTAGGATTTGGTTAGTCCTTGTCTGGACCATAAGCCGTGCTGCTCAGGAGAAGCTTGTCGGTCCCGCCGTTGTGGCTGTGGTTACACAGCTACATGAGGTTTCCTGGTTTTTTCACACTTTTTTGGCATTGCATTAGCCTGCCCTCTTCCCTTTATGCCTGCCCTCGGCATGCTATCCGAGTGCAGCCGGGAGGGCTCCTGTGTGTGGCCTTTACCGCAATGGCACTGCAGTGGCTGTTGCGTATCGCCTGAGTTGAGGCACCATGCGTACTCACCAAAGTACTACGCTTCCCCTTCCTTTTCCCTTACAACATTCCCCCCTGCCTGCAGGTATTTTAAAGCCAAGTGATATTCTAGAAATTGGGTAACAGGAGCAAAATTGTCTGAGGTCAACTTGGGGAGGTCCAGACCATGCTCTCTGCTTTCTGGCCACTGTTTTTTATAAAGCCCATAAGAATTTAATTGACTCTGAAGAACTTTACTTTCTGCATTAAATTCTGTTGAGATTGCTAACGGGGGAAAGAAGATGGGGGGAGGAAGAGACATGCGTTGCCCAGCTGATCTCATAAGCCTTATTTCTACAGAAAATGGGGATAAAAGCTAATGGGAAAGGGAATAAAGAGTGTTAAAAGTAACAGCCTCACTTGATCCTTTGCACATCCGATGCTTTTAATATTTTCTCTCTTTTTCAATACGTTAAGGAGGATACGCAGGGCTGAGATGCTCTGTCTGAAGCCTCGGACTTCATTTACCAAGTTGAAGTTGAGTTAGCACCTCTGAGCCTCTGGGGCTGTGTCTTGCATCAGAAACAACACAGCTTGTTATCATCCCTGAACTCTGCTCCTGTCAGCCGCTGTGCTAGGTGATGCTAGGTGACACGTGGAAGAAAACAGGATCTCTTCCAGAATATGTGAAAAGGTAGGTTTGACATAAGATTAAATCAGTAAGAGGAAGATGGATGAGCATTCATTACCTGTATTTGTCGAGGAGACTGTTTTAAGAGAAAGGAAAGTTTACCTTAGGACATTTGTTCGCCTCCCTTTTGTTGTACAGCTGCTTGTCAGTCAGCTCTTTGGCTGCCACAGTTGGGAGCATGTGTTTCAAGGTGAACTGTTGCTTATTTCAGTTTGCCTTAAAATGTTGCTTGGCAAACTGAGGTAGTTCAGGAGGTGATTGATGAGCAATGAGACAAGCATGCAGCAGGGACAAGCTGGACAGCTGGGATGACTTCAGCCACAGTCCAGAGCTGATCCTATCGTTTAAAGAGCAGGATTGGGTCAAAAGGAAAAGGGATGCTAAGGGAGAAAGGATGAATAAAGGGGAGAGAGAGACAGTTTCAAAGGCTAGGAGACAGGCTGTGATACAGTAGTCACCATAGTGATGACAAGGGAGGGAGGCAGGAGACAGGGCAAAACCAAAGTCAGTCGATAGTAAAAACACTCAAGGTTCAAAAGGCAGCCTGCTGGCTTTGTGCATGTCTGAGGATCCTGAAGACTGGGCAGGCACCAGCTGGCATCTCCATGCCTTTCTGTTGCTATTGGTTTTATTTTGCTAAAGATACATTTAAAGTTATTATTTGGACCATCATGTAACAGTGACAACAATGTTTTAGCTAAAGGATATTATCTTCTGATATAAGTGACTCTTGGCTAAGCTTGACTAACTTTGTGGTAAGATTGATATGGGAAAAAAATTCCTTGTGGCCTCCTTCCTGTCTTTTACTAGTGCCTTTGAATTGTTAGTGCATTTATTCGCTGTGAAGGGAGGATTGCCCTACTGATGGGGTAATCGGAACAGAGATACACACCAGCCACAGCAGGATATGCAGATCTGTGGTAGACCCATTGGTCCCCTGGTGCATGGAGATGGTAAGGTAACATCAGAAGGGGATCCACAAAAGCCACTATGCTGAAATGCCAGTTACCGAAAATAGTCCAAAGGAGGCACTGAGAAGAGAAGACATCCTTGGATACACACTACCACTTTAGAAGAGGCTGCAGCAGTTTAAGACATGATCATCCTTTCTGCTGTTTGAGTTCGTTATGTCTCTGCACGGTAACAAGGTTACCGTTGTCACAGCTCAGGTTCACCTGAGCTCTCCTCATCTGCTCCAGTGCAATGTCTGACCAGTTAGTTCTTGCACTGAAGCAGATGAGTTATGTCGCAAGCAACTCTGCCAGCCCTGCTAAGGGAAAGCAACAGTTTTCAGCCCAGGAGTTGTAGCTGAAGGACAAGGAGCTAATTCCTTATGCTGCCATAGTTACATTTGCAAGAGGCCATCTGACCAAAGCTTTAAATCCACCCCTTCCCATGGCATAGACATCCTACTGCATGCCACCAGGCAGTGCCTTTCTCCTTTCAAAATTCGAACTGGAGCTAGATGCCTGAAACTTTGCCTTATTGTGTTTGTTTGTTGTTGGTTTTGTTGTTTCTGTGTCAGCTGCTGGAGATGACACAAGAGGCAGGGGTTAGAGAATTTGACAAAGAGATCCATTCACCTCCTGGCTATCAGCAGAGCATCCAGGCATAGCTGGAACTATGCTGGAAGACCCTGCAGACCTTTTGAAGCTTTTCTCTGCTGCATGAAATAATTAGAGATTCTTGAGGGAGGCGAAAGGGGGAGAATAACTCTGTTCTAGTTTTTACAGCACCTGTCTCTGACTCTTAGCATCCCAGGCCATCCCTAATAATTTAGCTAGTCATGCCTAGTCTTGTTCTGTCTTTGTCCCCTCAAAACTTTATTCCAGACAGCAGGGTTTCTCTGAACTGTGGAAAAAGAGACGTATAAGCTTAGAGACAAAAAGCAGCCTTATTCCAGTTATTACTGGAATACACCAAGGACATAAAAATTTGACACTGGTATATTAAGTGTGTTATTGCTATCACTTTGAAGGCTTTGGGGTATGCTGTATTTACTCTGACCCTTTTACTTTTACAAATGTGTCTCTTCCTAATGCTTCATGGTAAAATCATCTGTGGGGTTTTTTTCTTTCTTCAGAAATTAGGCAAATTTTAGATTTCCAAACCTGTTTCCCTTGACCTTCTTCTATGAGAAAAGGCCTTTGACTATGCCATGAGAAGTTTAGGGATTTTGTGATTTTTGCCTAATTCTTTAAGAGTGTAGGATGGACTAAGTCTCTGGATTTAATTCACATTCAATAAATATCCTCACCAGACCACTACTCCCATTCCATTTGGGTTGTAAAACCAAATCTAGCCTTGCAGGAAAGAGGGTGTCAAGCCTAATTAGCCCCCTTCTTTTGATCTCTTAAGCAGACCGGAGCACATGTTAAAGTTCTTGATTCTTGGACCCTGCAGTTCTAGATGGCTTTCAGGTTTCCTGTGCCCTCCTACAACTATTAAAAAATGTGCATGTTCTGTGAAGTGTACTGCGTGATGGACTACTGAAATTGTGAACCTGGATTACAGACAAACATACTGACCCTTACTTCTGCATGTATTTTTATGGTATTTCAATACTTTGTGTTATATGGCCCTTGTAGTGTTCAAGCACCAACAAGAGCTCAGATTGCAGCATGGCAGTCTTCAATAACCTGCCTTTGGGGTTTTTTTTGGCAAAGGCTTCACAATGGTACCCTGGTGTGGGGCACGGGCCTAGAGGTGAGAGGGAGAGAAAGGGAAAGGGAAACTGTATAAGCAGTAGGGAGGAGAAACAGGAATTAACATGATTAAAAGACGGCTGGTCCTTGGTGTGAAGGCATTGACAGTATAGAAAGAAAACAGTACTTGGATGGAGAATCCAGAGATGGGGGTTATAGTGAGGCCACCAGAGAGACTGGGATGAGGATGAGATCCCTGAGCAATAGAGAGTGAAGTTAAAACAATGGGAGAAGTGAACAGCATGAGAGGAAGCAGGGATGTGAAAAAGACTGAGATGCAGAAAGATCCATTTTAGGGGAATGCCCATCAAGATGTGTGATACCCCCATCAGTGTATGGAAAGAGAATCAGGCTGCTGAGCCTCCCTGTTCTGCTGTCAATAAATAGCAATGAAGCTGTGATGGTAGGAGAGGTGCTCTCCCCTCCAGAGCACACGGCATTGTAGTACTGTGAGCAGATACTCCATTAAGTCAGGCGGTAGAAGTCTGTGGAGTGGATCTAAAGTCTCCTCTTTCTGAGCATGAGGATATGAATGATTCCAGACGATACATTAAAAAAAAGTCTTCACTCTCCTTCCCCTCACCCCAAACTAGAAATCTACATGTACAAGTGACAATGAGGTTGAAGTTCAGGTGATTCAGAAATTCAGATGACTCAGAAAAATGACAGAATAGAGACTGCATTATGATGCAGTTCTTAGTGGGATACTATTCTTTCCAAAGGACTTGAATTTCTTTGGTACACAAATGGACAGAGGATCCCTTAGTCATTTTGTTTTATCTGCAGTATTTAATGTGTCATCCCCTACATATTTTATTGTGTATTATTCAGGCTTGTTTTAAAGGCCATATGTTTCCTCCTAAGTAAGGATGCTATATATTTGTTTTTCTCTGGTACATCCTTCTTTTCTGCCCTTTAAATCCTATCTAGGTGATTTTTTTTAGGAGGTAATCAGGATTTTAAAAGAGAGTTTGAGGGATAGGTACTCATGGCTTTGGCGGGTTTGAGAGTTACCATGTAAGACCTCTACTCCCCTTACTTTTTGTCAGTGATATGGTAGCTCAAGTCCTAAAATTTTCTCTAGTGCTCATCACTGCTGTTCTTGAGGGCTTCACAAACTTCACTCAATTCATCTTCATATCAGCCTGGTGAGGGTTTCATTTTGCTCTGTTATTTTGGGGAAAAGTTAAGTGGGGTTTTAGAAATAAATTTCATTATCCGTCTTTCAACTTTGATTATAGGGTACATCTGTCCAAGCAAAGACCTTGCCAACAGCATGCTAGTAGCTCAGTGGATAACGCCCTCTGATTATAGATCAGAAGACTGCAAGTATGACTCCTGGATCTTTTTTTTTTTTTGCAGGCCACATGCTTTTCCCTTCTCATTCAAGGTGTTTGAAGCTGAGCATGGTAAACTCTCTTTGCAATCCAGGATTCCTTACCAGCTGAGTGCGCAAATACCTCATTTTCACCTACTTCCTATAGGAATTTGTTTGTGTAGCTCCAAGTACCTCTTTAAGTTTAAACTGAAATAGAGATCTGGAAGACAGGAGTCTCTCTTACTTCACATTTAAACCCCAACAGAGTGATCCATTACTCAGAGAGGTAGAGGATCCTGTGGAAAAAATGTGATCGCATCATTAAAGGTTTCAGAATTAATATTCAGAAGCAGAGCAGAAGGGATATCAGTCAAACTGAAGTTGCACACACAGGCTTAATTTTAGTACTTCCTCAATTCCCCTGTCGCATTGTTCTTACTAGATTTTGATATAAATGCTGGAACTAGAAATGGAATGACAAATACGCTTAGCAGAACTGATATCAATTCGCTGCAAAATATATTAGTTGTGACCAATAAAGTCAGATTACTTCACTGATTTACTCTGGGTAAGTGTAACCCAGAACAGACTGTGGTCCAGTGGGTATGGGAAAAGTTACACTTTAAAGAAATAAATCTCACCTATTTCAAGTTTTATTAGCTTCTGTTTCTGTTGTGTCTTTCAATTTTTATATTTGTCATATACTGGGGCTTGGTTGGATGAAAGCTTTAGTCTTCATTGTGTTACAGAGTTTTTGTAAAGACTAGATGATGTTTTTAAAAAGCCAAGAATAGACAATACGTGTAATTGTTTATAGTGAACTTACTCTTGGCTCAATTTAGCCTTTAGCATGACAAAGAATTTTATCCAAGAGCATAGTTAATCTATATGGTATTGCCAAATTGAATCATTTAAAAATCGTGAGTCAGATCTTTAAAAAAATATTATGACATGGACTTCTAATTATAACGTTTAGGAGCAAATATATGTTCAACTCATTTTACTTTGCCTTCTGATTCCTGAGCCTTTGCAGTGTGCTCAGGTTATATTTTTAAGCTTTCTCGCTACAACCACAAGAGCAAGAAAATTACTGCCTTTTTGTTTAAATGAAAGAAAAATGAGAGCTTCTCACATAATCACATCACTCTGAGAGCTGGTACTTTGAGAAAAAAGCCTCAAATATCACAAAATAGAAAAATTATGATAAAAATTGTGAGAATTGGCAATTTGTAGCTCCTCAAAGGTGTCTGATTTTCAGATATGCCCTTCTTACAAATAAAGAACTTCCCGAAGTATATAAAAGATGCAAAGCTATACTTTTGCGGCAATACCATTAGAAATAACTTCTCCTTCTTCAGGGAGAGACACAGATTGCCACCTTCTCTCCCCAACCGCTGAAATGGGAGGCCCAGCTGAAGAAAAAAAGTTCTGATCTTAGCTGAGTCGACAATCTGTTACCACAGTATGTATTGGGAATAGCTCCAGGAAAGTTAGTGCAAATACCACAGCTTTCCACTTTGGATCTAAGATCAGAATGTTTCCTGATACCTCGGGGAAACTGGAGGAGGGAGGGATACTGGTTTTTGGTTTTATGACTGTGTATTATCTCGAACAGCCCAGGAGAGGTTTGGGGCCTCCTTCTACTCTGGATTACGTTGGTTTAATTCTGNGCCAGTTTTGTCAGACACACTCCTTTCCAATCATCCGAAGGCTCCAAAGGAATTTTTCTAATACTTCTAGCTCAGAGCTGTGCAGGGTCAGAGCTAATATTTCACCACTTCCACAACAGGTCTTTCAGCATCTGGAAGAGCAGGAGGGGCTTCTTCTCCAGTGGACATGGCTCTTGTGTGGGTTGGTGCCAACAGAACTTGTCTGTTATCCCCCCAGTTTCAAACCAGCAGCCTCTGCAATGGAATAGTTGAAGACTATATCCAATAGCTGAAGACCCAATGTCCAACAGGTCTGTTTGGCTTCCTCTTGCTGCTCGGACCTTGATGTGGGTCTGCACCAGAAGTCTGAATAGTCCGCATGATTGAGAAACTCAAGGTAGTTACCCTTGAGTAACTACCAGGGTAGCTCTCTTCCAAATGCTGTACATGAAAGATCCATAGCTCATTACAACTATCTGGCAGCTGACTGGCCTTGGACTGGGAGGCCTCCCAGTTCTGCCATCCTACATCTCTCAGGTTCATTGGAAGCCTTATCTGGATAGCCAGCTTGCCTTTTTCCTTTCTCAGCTTTTCTCCCCAGT
>VYZW01011422.1:146382-172504 GCA_013401315.1 Balaeniceps rex
CCGGCACCGGCCGGGCTCGCCTGCCCGCACTCGGGCTCCCAAGGCGGAGGGACGGGGGGGCGGCGGGAGCCGCGGGGGTGCTCCGGCGGAGCCGGCGGGCGGCACGGCGGCGGCGCGGTGCTGATACGAGGCATCTGCTACCAGGCAGGGGCCGAGCGCGCTTTACCCGCAGCCTGTTGCCGGGACCTTGGCGGCGGCTGGTGCCCGGGGATAGATCAGCCTCCGGTGGGGCCGGCGTGGACTCTGCCTGCCCGGACGCACGCACACTCCAGGGCTTTGCAGGTGCCCCCTTTTCACTTACTTATTTCTGCCTCCCTTCTTCCCTCCCCCTGCGCCTCTTGCCTTCTCCCCCCTCCGCCACCCGGTGCGTGCGTGCCGGGATGGGGAGGAGAGGCGAGGCAGGCCGGAGCGGAGCCGTGCGGCAGCGCTTGCGGCGTTTGATGTGTCGTTTGAATGCAGAAGCCTCGCTCCGCTCCTGGCTCCCTCCATATGCAGTGCTGGGGGCGGGCCGACGGCCTTTAAAGGGGCACTGCCGGCAGCCGCCGCGCCTGGGTGCTGAGCGCGGGCCCCCCGCAACTTGGCACTTCCCGGGGCTGCCGGCTCCGGCTCCGGCTCCGGCTCCGGCTCCGGCTCGGCTCCGCTCCGCTCCGCTCCGCTCTGCCCGCCGCGGCGGTGCCTGCGCCGGCGGCCGCTCGGCTCCCCTGCGATGGGGACTTGGGCGGTCGCCGCCGGGGAAAATCCTTTGCCGTCGGTACGGAAGGAGTTATATTTCTATAAAGTCTGTCTGCCTACAACGGCCCTGCGCTATCAGCCCGTCTGCCTGGCGTGAGCGGAAAGAAAAGTGTTTTGTTTTCACGCCATTCATTTTATGCGCTGTTTCGCAGCGCCGCATTTTGATATGTTAAATTGATTACCGCGTTGTAGGTTAGAAAAAAATAACGACTGTTTAAAAGTTTATACTGAGTCATTCCTCTGCAGATGAACCTATGACTGACTCATAATCTGAGAACTGCAGCGGCTTGTAAAATAGGAAGGTAAGGCATTTACATCTTGATTTATTTGTGTCTTCAAGTGTCTAAGATCTGAATTATCTGCAGAAAAACAAGAGAAATTATATTAATGCTAAGAGGCATAATCTCATGTTCTGCCAATCTGAGCTTGTGCGTGACATGAAAGATTGTATGTGCACCTCTGTATGGATCTTTACCATGCATTAGGACATTTTTCATCTTTTTTTTCTGTGTCTGTAGTAGTAAAATATGGGAAGTTCCCATGATACAATTTGAAATTTGCAGTCTCCTTGGGTCGCTGACTTCTCTAGCTTGTTGAGATCTAACCGAGCTGTGTATGTTGTAATTCGTGCCGGTTATTTATGTCTTCAATAAAACTGTGTATTTTTCTTGCAGGTTTGTCCCGTAGAATGCACGTAGCATTATTGTGCACTAATCTGAACTTGCATTCATAGACCGAAAAGGAGTTTAGTGTACGATGTGAAGGTGTACTAGCAGTATTTAGCTTAGACAAATGAAATAGGATAATTTGAAATAGTTAATAAAAATCCATATTTAAAATAGCTGCTGACTTGCATAGAAGCCTGGACTTAAAGGCTACACTGATTGTTAGAGTTAGAACTAGAGAGATCATAACATATACTGTATGTTGTCCTTCAAAATGAGTCATTTGGCTAAAAGGGTCTATAAATGGCAATCCATACACACCGTGGATTAACGTAGATGTAAATGTTATTTATTGTGATTAGGGAGAGGGGTTTTGTTTTAAGATGAGAAATACTTGAACATTTGGACTGAATCAGAGTTTTTTATGGCTGAACTGGGAAGCCCCTTGTTATAAAGCATGGTAACGGAAACATTGATGTATCATGAGTTTGGGCATTGCAAGCAGACGGCACTGTTGAGGTTATAAAAGTTGCTTTGTTCCAACATAAAAATGGTAGGTGTTTTACTGAAATAGGACTTGATGAGAAGCATCCAATAATAGCTGGACCTAGGATATAGAAAGGTAAAAGTGCATTCAGTAGCAAAGCAAATTAATTCTAATCAAAAGAGGGTGCTAAATGACTCGGTCTTTAGGCTTTCCTGAAGTCATTCTGCAATTAAGTTTGATGATACCAATTTTGAGAAGCCATTCCTTTATGGATTCAGAGAATTTGATCATCGTGTAAGCATATGTACTGGTGGTATCTTGGAAAACTGTGTAAGATGGCAGTAGTTAGCATCAGTGACAAGAAATTCTTTATTAAGTATTACCATTCCATGCTAATACAGTTTGTCTTATAAATGGTTTCAAGATCTTGTTGTATTTTAGATCTTTACATTGTTCTTGTTCATAATGAAAAGTTTAAACGAGAGAAGAGGAACATGTTTTTTCAATACTGAAGTCCAGCTGTTCTATTAGTAGACGTGGCAATGCTGAAAATATGAAAAGCCAGAAATCTTTAACTTTTGTTGTTAAACTGCTGGAACATAAATAAATTGATAAGTAGATGATCGTAGTTCTTCTGCAGATGAAAAGGCATTTTAAAAATAGGAATGACTTAAATCTACTCCAATATCCTAAACTGGCTTTGTATGAATAGATATTGCAAGAACAACACGTTTTGATCTCTGATATCTTAGATGATGCAATAACTGGATTTCATTAGTTTTTTTATTATAGTAGTGTTTCTTAATTGAAGGTGCTGAATCTTGTGATGTCTGAAGACTGCTCGTTACACATTGGTTTCAGATGTCTGCGCTCTTGTGCACAGTTCCTTTAAAGAATTGCCAAGGCTTAATTTTTTTTTTTTTTTTAATGCCGGTGGGTGCGTACTTTCTGAATACGATGCTTGTATTTTAAACCTCCTGGCATTTTTGGCGTATGGCTCAGGAACACCAAAAGTTGTGGGAGAGAGTGAAATTGGAGATTTCAAGATGTGGTATGGGGAAAAGAAGCCAAGGGAGGGAGGGTTGTGTATTTTTGTGCAACAGAATAAAGGTGTGATTGTAGCACGAGAGAGAGTGCTGTAGTCACGCTAGGTTTTATCCTACGCTTTTTAACCTGTGGTGATGAAGTGGTGACATAGAACTACAGCAGTGAAGGGCTGGCAAAGAGAATATAACTGGTCTCCCAGCTCTTCCTGCTGGAAGCCCATGCCCTCATAAATGGATAGTTTAAAGTGAGTATATGTTAGTTTTGACAAATCACAAACACATTTCACTTTTTCTATGCCTTTTTTTTTTAAGGCAGAAAGAGAAAGGACTAGAGAATTGGTGGGAAGGAGGGGGCAACTTACAATGAAAGATCATTAGGTGTTCGCAAAGTAGGAAGAGGTGCTCTCTTCTTCTAATGGGAAACAAGAAAAAAGGAAATAAAGACAAAAAAGCCCCTAGAAAATCAGTAAGGAAAGTATACAGTAAGAAAGATCTTAGAACTTAGGGAGAAAATAAGGCAAAAGATTATTTGGTATTGGGAATTATGAGATAGAGAGAGGGATATATATATATATTTATATAGTCTTTGGGGGTGTTTTTGTTTTCTTCCTGGGGATCTTTTCTACTGGAGCACTGACAGGAAAATATTGTTGCCACTGTGACTTCAATTGCTACTGACTGTTGGCTTTGTAACTAGGTTAACAGGGCGAGTGTCTCTAAAATTATATACAACAACTGTAGGTCACTAATCCTCTCCACCCCCCAAAAAATGTTAAGCCTTTGATTTCCATGCTGTTGCTCTTCCCTGCTGCTTTCCTCTGCATGTGTAAAGTGTGATTTTTAGTAGAATTCCAGATTCTGCAGTTCATCTAGTGAAGGGCAGCATGGGAAGGGAAGTCTCAACATGTTCGTGGATGCAGAAGTTCAGTATTGAACATGTGTGATGGCCTCCATCCCTGGCTCCCTCCTTGTACTGAAAATTGGGGTGTTGTGTACTTTGACATCAAGATTGAATTTTTGCAAATTGCGGGCATTAGAACTGCGATGGGCATAGCAGGAATGCTTCAAGGTGGAATGTTTCATAGTTCCAGTATTATATAGTATCATAAAATGATCATTTATGAAATAGATTTCTCTGATATATAGAGGAAACGCTCTGTAGATTATTTACAATGATAAAAATTGCTAATAATTCTGTAGTCTAGTTTAACTGCTCTGAAGTGAATATATCCTTTCACATACAGTATACATAGCAAATCCTTCAGTCAAAAACAGTAGTGAAAGAAATCACGAAACTTCTGTTCTACATGCTTTAATGATGACTCTATGGAAGCTCATAATTAGAAAAATTTAACATTTGGAGTAATAGTGAACTTTTGTCTGACTTTGTGGTTTCTGCATTAATATGAAAAACATCTTTTTGTAAATAAAGTAAGATATGCCCACTCAAGACAAGCTTGAAATGCTATGAGTGTTTACAGCTTTCTTAGACGTCTAGTAAAAAGAGTTACTTTGATTTGGTCTGTCTTGAAAAGCATGTTGCAGATGCTACTGTAAGATAAGAAGTGCCTTCCTGGCTGCCACTTCGTTCCTGCAAGCTTTGACATCTATCAAGAAAGAGAAGATGGTCCATTGAAGATACCAGTGTAAAATCTAGGAGACCTGGAGGCTGTTTTTTTTTGTTCCTGTAGATGTGTGTACTGTAAGTCATTCAGTTAGGGCCAAATGGACAAGGAACTTTGATGTTGCAGTGTGGAGTGATGTGACATCATGCCCGAGTCCCAGGGGCGGAAGGGGGATTCCAATCCAAGTTTCTTACTTCCCTGGGGAGTATTCTCATCATCAAGCCACAGGCCAGTTAAGAGTAGTGTCACTTCCTTCTCTTGAAACTCTTCTGCTATGCCAGGAATAATCAAAACTCAGTGTGCCTGAGAAACAGAGCAAGAGGAAGCATGATGTCTCAGTCAAGTGCTTAGGACAATTACCAGGATGAGGAAAGACATGAGTCTGCTGATGCTTCTTCCACTGCTGTTTTGTTTATTGTTTTCTGGTGCATTTGAACTTGATGTTGAGATGCTTGCTGAGGTGACCAGCCTTGTCAAGACAGACGTTTCCTTAAGCATTGAAGATGTGCTGGGGAAGAAAAGAGTACTGATACTTGGGTACCACGGGGGTTAGGTGGTAGCTGACTGGGAGTTCTGAGAATAACTTTGATGCAGCTAGTGGCTTATGTGTGTCTGGCTGCTGGCTCCATATACAGACCATTTTGCTGGTCTGTAATAAAATGGGGATAGTGGCGCTTTCCTACAATCTGAGGACATAAAAATGATGAGGTGCTGAGACCCAGCAGGGCAGTACAAGCATCATCTGTTGATAAATGAAATGAATTGCAAGTGCTGTGTAGAGGCCTCCTGTTCTGTTGCCTCTGCAGTGCTGTACCATTCTGCACCGTCAGCATCGTGGGACAGGAAACACTATTTGCTTCACACTTTTCCATTGTTGCGTACAGCAAACATGCAGTGCTATATGAAGCTGAGTGTACATGATGGAATTTGTCAGTGGTACCTGTTCTGGTGCTTGTACTTGTTCCCAGCTTTCTGCTTTGGATGTTCTAGAAAAGTAACAATTTTTTCTTACTCTGTGGAACCAGCTTACATAATAAATGTGCCTAAAATAACTTTCTAACAGCAAAGCCCAGCTCATAAACCAAATTTTGGCAATGTGAATGGATTTCATTTTGTAAGCTCATCCATGTACCTGAGAGAGGGAGATAATTAGAACAATGATTAGAGGTTTTTATAATGGAGATGTTGAGTACTGTACGAGTTTGACTATGCCCTCTCTGTCTTTCCACAGAGAGGAACCTTCTGAGAGTAGGTTTCCTTGAGTGTTGTGGCTTCTGTTTATTTAATGACTTGCAGATGTAAGTCTTGATTTTGCATAGAAAGTATGGACTTTCATTCAACTTGTTCTTGTTTTAGTCTCCTTTAAACCATCCCAAGTGACTCCTTTCTGCATTTTATGCTCTTCAGCTACTAATGGAATGCTCTGGTCCATGCTGTGCTTCTCTTCCATCTTAAGTTGTTCGGCCAAGGAGTATAAATGGTCTTAATTTCTCAAGCTGGTTCCTCTGATTCTTAAAGCAGCTTATTTTGAACTGGTTTTGGTCAGATCTCTTGTAATTTTAATTTGTTATGGGATGACTTTTATTCCAAAGTGGTTTCATCCGTGCACTTGAGCAAAGTAACTGCATTTTCCCCCTTACTTTACTTCCATTTACATCACTTTTTCTCTTGAAAGACTTGTTTCCAGGCTCGTACTTACTTTCACACTTCTGGCTAATAATTTTTATCTCCAAATCCAGTTTTCTTTGATCTCTCTGTAGCTACCTGCTTCTTTGATTCCCTCCCCACCCCACCTCCCACTCCAGGTGAATTAACAGGCCCTTCTCTTCCAGGTCACTAAAGATGGTCTACAGTGCACCCTACTATTGTTTGAAGTACACATCTTTAAATCTACACTCGCTCTCTGATTCCATCCTTTTCACTGTCCTCTTTTCTGTTCAGCACAGCATCCTTGAGAGAGGAGCGTTGTGCTTTTGCCTGGGAAGGTTTTTATTGTTACGACTGTTGTGGTTGAACCTGATTAGGATACCAGTTCTACATTCAATAGGTGCCAAAGGTAAAGTGCTTGTGGTTGTAAGATGACATACTCTCAAAATGCTACCATTTGGCTGACAGCTTGAGTAGAAGGAAGTTGGATAAGTGAAGGCTGCTGATTTGCATATGCACATCTCTAGCAGTTTTGGAACCCTTTGATGCAGTAGTATTTTCATTGCCTTCTAAAACTCAGCGTTAGGGGGGATTGAGCTAACTTCATTTGAAGTTAATAATACGTAGTATCACTTGAAGTCAGCAGTATCTTCTCTGTTTTCCATCAGGAGTTGAATCATGTTTCTATCTACAGAACCTGAGCATGCTATATTTCAGATTAGCAAATATGTCTCACTACTCACCCATGGTGTTGGTATGTAATGGAAATACTAATGGATCCTATGTTGTAGTTCAGCTAGCAGATATTGCTGTTGTGTTGCTCATACTGTTTGGCAGGGTTTTTTGTATCTGTGTTATAGCAAGGTATTTTGACACGTTTTTGGAGCATGTGCAGAAAAATGCTCTTGGCAATCTCTAGGAAGATAAAACAAGTTTATTGTTATTTGTGTGTTGTACTTCTTCAGCTATCTTTCAATACCTGGAACCATAAATTTCCCTTATTCCTCTTTCCTTCTTACAAATTCCTGAAAACTTCACTTTCATTTTGAATAGGATTATTTAGACATGCAACTTTCAGTATTTTGGCCAGTAAGATTTTGAGGGAGTTTTGGGGGATTTACTCTGTTGGTTGATTGTGTGTGGGTTTGGGGTTTTTTTTTGTTTGCTTTGTTTTTGTGTGTGTGTGTTTTTTTTTTTTAAAGAAAGATTTAGGACAAGCAAATAAATATCCACCCACTGCATTCTGTGTATTTTTGCTGAGGAGATTCTCCCAAAATAAATGAGGAAGAAGCTTGGAATTGTCCTGTTTGTGTAAATAAAGCTGTTAGTACATATAGCCAAAGTATGATGCTGTAATTTTGCAGAATTATTTACTAAGAATTTTGGTGGGTGTTGGTTTTTTGTTGTTTTTTTTTTTTTTTTAAAAATACGAACTCTCAATGTATTAGTTGACTGTTCTGAATTGAGATAGGGCAGACAGACTTTCAAAGTCCTTTGAGTTATACATAAAAAGGCAGTTATTCCAGAACAAGAGTGTCCATATGCTGAGTTAATGGGAAAAGTTCAAAGTAGTTGAACCCTTACTTGCAATGTTGTGATTTATGTAAAGAACAAGGAGGACAAAATGCAGTGAGGAAAAAATACCACTACTTATAGATCCATTTTGCACATAAGTTCTGTCATGTTTGTTTGTATGAGAAAATGTTAATGAGATAAATAGTGGAAGTTGCCAACAGTCATCGTGCTACATGTTTTATTGATGCTTACGATAATTTGCTACCCATTTCCACTGGTATGTTTTGTAGCAGAAGTGCAACCTGAAGATGTCTTGAAATGCTTAACTTCATCTTAAGCAGGTGTAGGTAGTGACTTCTGTTGCTATGGTTAAGGTCCAGATTTGTCCATATTCCTTACACTTTAGAGGTACTGACGTCTCTGTTTTGCTTTCAGAGGGAAAGTTCTAACATGCTTAAGGTAGCTGTATTTTTAAGCTGGCATTACTGCTTCACAGTTACTGTTTGGTTTTGTTTTTTTTTTTTTTTTTAAAGTATTTCTAAATAAAATCTTATCTCCCAGTTAAACAAATGTCCTGTTGTACTTAATAAATTTGTATGTGAATGTAATGTCTGTGAGGAGGAAAGGACTGTCTGATTTTTGTCTGTGGAGAAATGATTTGGCTTCTCTTATAGCTAATCAGTTTTTATAGAGTATTAAATAGGCCATGTGTTAAAGTATCAGTTGTTAACACCTCCAAAAGAAAATGTTTTTCATGTTAAAGAAGGGGAAAAATTGGTGAGCTCTCCATTAGATGGTGCTGCTGGGACTGAAATATTTATATACCTAATGGAAGCAGGCTTCTGCCTAGAACTGTTTTCATGGCTGTATTTTTTTTTTTTTTTTTNNNTTTTTTTTTTTTTTTTTTCCCCCAGTTTGAAATTAATAGATAAGATACTAAAAAGGCAGACTGTCTTCATGGGAAGGAGGTATGGAAGAAATAAATCATATGCTTTTTGCATGGGTGATTTAGATTTTTAGAAGCTGCTTCTGTTGTATCTCTCGTCTGTTTAAGTGTTGACTCTGTGTTGCGTTTATGCCCTGCTATCATGTAGATGGGGATACTGCAGTATTAACGAAATTCAGTGTCAAGAAATACTTGATTTAAAATTCCAGAAATCAATTAGACTGACCAGTACAGCAATAACACCCTTATGACTCTAGTATCTGAGTTCCTGTCTTCTTGTTGACCCCTGTCCACTAGCATTTCTTTTTAAAGAGCAGTGTTTTAACCTAAACTGATAATGATAGTATTCCTTTGCCTGAGCCCTGACTGACTAGTGATTTTAGAAAAACTTAAGGGAACAAAGTTGGTGCCTACACACAGAGGCACTGACTACCATCTTAAATGCTGTAGGTGATCCCAGATGGTCTGAAGTTGATGCTCCAAAAGTGTGCAATCTTCCATATGGCCAAACTCTTACCTGCCAGTCCTGCACATGTCTTGGGTATTTTAGGGCGTCTAAAATTGTACTAAGCACCCATGATTGGACACCTGACTCTGCCGTAGTTAGAGTTGAGATACATATTAAATAAAAAAAATGTGCATTAGCAAGTGGTGTATTTGTTAAATACTCCTTGCTGTTAGGACTCCTTCAAAGATAGCAAGACAGAGTTGCTGAGGTCTTTGAATTCTCCCACACCACAGGGCTCTAAGTAGAAGAAAACCCCTAATTTTTAGAAATGGTGTTGGTCAAGAGCAATAGAAGTTAAGTTGGGTTCATGAAGCCACAGACCTCTTCTCATTACAGGTAGAAGTATTTTTAGTGTGATTTAAAGAATCAAGGTAATTGTGACCAGCTAGCAGAAAAGTTTAGTAGCATTAAATAGCAATGAGCAAGAAATGTAAGAGACAAAATCTTTCTTAAGAAACTGAGATTTTTCTTTTTCATTTGAAAAAGAAGTAGCTTGGCAAAAATCCACTTCTTGGGGTTGGAAAGTTTAAATAATTTCAGATCCAGCAGTGGGAAGCCTAGCTTAATAGGCTTGGCCCAAGTTTAACAGCTCTTAAAGTGGTGTGCAGCAGCCAGTGGACTTCACATGTAATTTTCTGTTTTCAAAAAAAGAAATTGAGAAGTTTGCAAAAATCTTTGTTGACTTTCTAACCTTGGCCAGGGTTAAAATGTGTGATTGCCAGGTGCTGTTAGTTCTGCAAAATCTAGCAGGTTGAAGTAGTAGGCAGAGGAATGATTCTCTTTGGTCTTAATCGTCTGTTTTGGAATAACTCAAATAGGAAAAGTTATCAGTTATATGGTAACTGGAGAAATGGACAAGCTGTTGTGTGAAAGTACTTGGCCATTAGTATTTTACCAGTTTGCTAATAGTAACTTACGTCTTGCTAGTAATAACCCTTAAAGGGGCAATTAAAAGATAGCAGTTATGATGTCATCCAGCCATATGACTTCACATCAAATATGAACTTGCTATTCCTCAGTTATATGATTGGCTTGCTAAGTGAGGCCAAAACCAAAGGTGGAGATGAATCAGGCAGAAAGTCAGTCATGCTTGGTCACTGATTCTAACATTGCCATAGGATAGCGTATGGACAGAAGGGTGATAGTATTCTCGGCTCTATTTATAGATACTTAAACATTAGCAAAACCTAGCCTTGCTTCTTCCTTTCTACCTTGACTTTCAACTGGTTAGGAGACTACCTTTGTGTTTACAGGCTAAGACTTGGCAGTTAACAGGATTTGTCATTGTATTTTGCTGTGCTTAGACTCCAGGTCAAGGAATAGCTATTGTTCCTATGGCCAAAATGGCATCAACAGCATACCCCACAGGAATCTTGATCAGAGAGGGCATAGTAAAGACAGTCAGGGAAGAAGTGACAACGTATTGTAGTGTATTAAGGATGTGTATGTTTATTTTTAGGTGAAGAAGGTAACGAGGGGAGGTCTAGGGAGTGATAAGAGCAGTATTGGGATAGACCCACCAAAACTGGGTGGGATGGTAAAACTTCTGTTTTTAAAAAAATACTGAATGAACAAACAATCAATCATGAGATACGGTGTAAATGAAGGATTTTATTTGCACAGGTATCTTTTGAGAAAGGTACGTGGGACATGCTCTCCTATGCAAGAATTTATTAATGTATGGAAAAGCTCTTGATAATAAATATGAATGTTTATCTTGATTTAATGTTGAGCAAGAGAGGAAGGAGCTGGTTAAAAAGATGGAAGAAGGAGGCAGCTTGTAAAAGATTAACTTGAACTGATAAAATTCAGTATTTCTAGGAAGTAAAGGAGCAAAACCAGCAAAATAGAGAAGAACAGCAAAATAAAGACAACAACAAGAATTCAGAAAATTTGTAGGTATGGTGACATAGGAAGCATGTTTGAGAGGAATTCAGTAAAGTTATCTTCTTTTTAGGGAACAAGCGTGAATTAGTAATTTTTACTTTCTTTTGCACTGACACATAGCAACTGTATTGGGTTTGTATGGCAAGGGTTTGGTAGTGGGGGGGCTACAGGGGTGGCTTCTGTGAGAAGCTGCTAGAAGCTTCCGTGATGTCCGATAGAGCCAATGCCAGCTGGCTCCAAGACGGACCTACTGATGGCCAAGGCTGAGCCAATCAGCGATGGTGGTAGCACCTCTGTGGTAACATATTTAAGAAGGGGGAAGAAAACAACAGGACACAAACTGCAGCTGGAGTGAGGAGTGAGAATATGTGAGAGGAAAACTCTGCAGACACCAAGGTCAGTGAAGGAGGGGGAGGAGGTGCTCCAGGCACCGGAGCAGAGATTCCCCTGCAGCCTGTGGTGAAGACCATGGTGAGGCAGGCTGTCCCCCTGCAGCCCATGGAGGTCCACAGTAGAGCAGATACCCACCTGCAGCCCATGGAGGACCCCACGCTGGAGCAGGTGGATGCCCAAAGGGGGCTGTGACTCTGTGGGAAGCCTGCAGCAGAGCAGGCTCCTGGCAGGACCTGTGGACCTGTGGAGAGAGGAACCCACGCTGGAGCAGGTTTGGTGGCAGGACTTGTGACCCTGCATGGTGGAGCAGTCTGCTCCTGAAGGACTGCACCCCATGGAAGGGACCCACGCTGGAGCAGTTCGTGAAGAACTGTAGCCTGCGGGAAGGACCCATGTTGGAGAAGTTCATGGAGGACTGTCTCCCGTGGGAGGGACCCCACGCTGGAGCAGGGGAAGAATGTGAGGAGTCCTCCCCCTGAGGAGGAAGGAGCGGCAGAGACAATGTGTGATGAACCGACCGCAACCCCCATTCCCCATCCCCCTGCGCTGCGTGGGGGGAGGAGGTAGAGAAAATCAGGAGTGAAGTTGAGCCTGGGAAGATGGGAGGGGTGGGGGGGAAGGTGTTTTAAGATTTGGTTTTATTTCTCATTACCTTATGCAATTTCGATTGGTAATAAATTAAGCTGATTTTCCCCAAGTCGAGTCTGTTTTGCCCGTGACGGTAGTTGCTGAGTGATCTCCCTGTCCTTATCTTGACCTATGAGCCTTTTGTTATATTTTCTCTCCCCTGTCCAGTTGAGAAGGGGAGTGACAGAGCAGCTCTGGTGGGCACTTGGCATCCAGCCAGCGTCAACCCACCACAGCAACAAACTGCTTTGGCTAAATCAGTACATAGCTAATGATCTGAAATTTGAGAAGAAATTATATGAATTCAGGTGACGGTGTTAAAGATGAGTAAGAAAGGTTGGCACAAGTGTGTAGGGAGAAGATTGGAGTGTTTGAGCCATATAACAATATCCAGCTAACCACGGAGATAAAAGATTAATGAGAAAATGTTTTTCATATGGTCTTGAGCAGTAAGAGGATATTGTTCCAGTAGCCAACATGGAGGGAAAAGTGACAAAAGTTGATGCCAAGAGAAATGAAGTAATTAATTCTTCCTTCTTCTGTCTTCTTTAGAAGAACCAACTGATATAACGCATAACCCAATTAGCTGTTAACTTTCACATCTGTTTGTGATAATTGATTGAGGTTAAATGCAATTCAAAAGGGTTTTTGTATTTGATCTTGTGATTTGTTTTCTGTGATAGGAGTAATATGAAACTGAGGAATGAAATTTATTTTCCAGAAAAATTAGAATAGATCTTTGTTGATAAACATCTGCAAGATAACAGAATGATGGCAAGGGCCATTAGAAATTTCTCCATCGTACTTTATTGCAGTTCTTCCTGTGTCCTGATTAAGGGTCTAGGGGACTGAGAAGAAACAGGGTGGTTTAAAGGACATGGCTGCAAGGGCAGCATGCAGTGGATTTGAAAAGTGAGCAGGAAGATGCAGGTAGCTTGGGTAATATTGCCTAGGCATCAATTTTGGCTCCTGAGATAGTCAAAATTTTCGAACAGTGACTTTAAGGACTGAATAATAGAGAACAAATTTAGTATGTTTGCAAATGGATACTAAACCGGGAACCCCTGTAAATATTCTGGAGAACAGAACTCCAGTTCAAAATGAACAGGCCTTGATGGGGTCAGTGGCATTGGGTAGCTCACTGCTCTTAAGTTTTCATATGGCCTACATTTTTCTTGCGACCAAGGATGCAGCTTTAGTTTCTCTTGTTCTCCTGATTTCAAATACTGAATCCAATTCAAGATATCATTGAGCTTCAAAGTACTTGGCTTACAGCCACCTATATTATCTTAAATGAAATGCCTGAATCTGATGTTAAGACTAAGTGCAATGTGTCAGTCTTGACGCTGTTGCCAACACTAAAATGAAATCGTGTATTTCCCCCTCTCTTAGAGTAGACCCAGAGCTGCAGTGTGCTGGAACTCACTTTGTAACTTGGGTAGTGTTTAAACCACCAGTGAACATGAGTTTTATGTTGTATGACGTTGTGAAGTGAACTGTAAAAACCAAGAAGCCATGGTTTTGGTTGGTGTTTTTGTTTTGGTTTTGGGTTTTGTGTGTGTTTTTTTGTTTGTTTGTTTTTTGTTTTTTTTTTTTTTTTTAACTACCACAAGCATAGTAAATTCCAAGGAAGAGCTGGGAAGGCTAAGTAAAGATGTACCAATATCTTAATGGCTGTAGCTAGTCACCAGGGCTCAAGCATCAGAGCCTACTGCCAAGTATTACATACAGTAAGTAAACCAGAAACAAGAGCGTTTAGAGAGCGTTTTAATAATACGCGTTTCTATATGGCCTCATTCCCTGTTAGAGCTCCCTGAGCCCGTATGATACTATCCTTAAACTGCTGTTGTCTCTTTGTTCTTCTGGTCTGTACTCATTTTCCTGTAAATAGAAATGTTTTTAAGAAACCTTTAATGGTTGCATACAAGTGACTTCTGAGATGCTGTTTCCTTACATCCTCTGATGAAACCACCTTACATATGCAGATGTTCACTGCAAGAATAAAGAGGCCAGCATATAATGGCTATAAATTAGTACAGAACAGTTCAGCTTCCATTGTTCTAAGCTAATGTAGGCTATTAGTCTCATCCTAGTTATTGAAAACAGATTAAGTGGTGACGGGGTCATTCTTTATGCAGATACTCAGAGCAGTCAGTCCTCTTCGTGACAGTATTGCAGCTTTGCTATGACTGTGGCAGAACTAGCTAGAAAGTCCAAATTAACTAACTCTGGAAAAGCAGGCAGGATGAGAATTGATATCAGGCTGATGACTTTTCAGGATTAACTGGTGAAACTGACCTACTACCAATACTGAATGAGGCAGAAATGCATAGGGGAAAGAGATCTTGGAATGTTACACATTTTAAATCAGTAGTACCACTGCCTGCAATTTGCCCAAACTGAACTGTTTCTGGTGGTTGTCTAAACACAAAGGCTTCAGGGTTGTCTCCAGTCCATACTCAGACTTGTGGATAGTTGGACTGGAGGTATAAAGTCTGGGAAGTCAATATGTCAGTGGAGAACTCTTAAGTGTTCTTAAACAGTGATACAGGGTACTTTATCTTCTTATGTCCACAAGCAGAGCACTGTAGAAGGACAGAAGTCTCCATTACAGAAGAAAAGGAATTTTTCAGGTGTGTAGTAGTGTTCTGTCTGCCTTCATTCTCTCCTTTTTTCCATTCACCAGAGGACTGGATGAGGGGCTGAACTATAGGCTAGAACACAGCTGTTTGTTGCTGCAAGGATTTCTGGTTTTTAATCCATCCTTTGCCTCTGGTCTAGGTGGTTGTTGGGTTTGGATGATTTTTTTTTTTTTTTTTAAATTTGCATTGTGCATTTTGTGTTTTGGATTACTGTACTGACGTGTTTCCCTGAACCACATGGAGGTACACTGTTAGACAAGAACAACTGATAACCTCTACAGCATTATATTCCTGTCTGAATTGAGGAAGTTGTTTTCATGGTGTGACCTTGCTTACGACAGTAGCTCCAAGGGTTCTGATCTCTGTAGGGCCATTTTGCAAAAGAGCAGATTAAGCTTGTTCCAGCATGATTTCCAGATGTTTAATGCTATAGGAAGACCTGTGCTTACTCTTGTGATTTGAAGTACAGCAATTGCCTTAGGTGGAAAACCTAAGGCAGACCACAAAACCAATATTGTTCTGGCTGTGGTTTTTTGATAAGGCATACAGGGAGTGCAGCCTGCCAGTTCATGGAGGGTGAGGACTGGTATTCAGTATGTGGATGAAGATGATGAAGTCCATGTAAGTACAGTGCTGTCAAGACTGACAAGAAAAGTCTAGCTGCAGGTGAGGAGAAGTGTTTATCTGTCCTGGGGAACTTGAAAAGCTGTGCTACTGTCTGCTTTCTCTGTGACCTGGTGGACACCTTTGGGTCCTCAGGACGGTTCCCAGAGAATGCTTTTGTCATTACAACATGGAGATGATGCCTTCTACTTGGGCAATGCAGCTGTATCACTGGTCTTGGTCTATATGCTCCAGGGGTGGAATTTAGGCCTTCAAATGGATGAGTGCATCACCAGATAACAGAAAGAAACATGCTTTTTGTTTTGTTTTACATGCTTTTTTTTTTTTTTTTTTTTTTTTTCTTTCTCCATAATTACAAGTTGGTTCTGTCATGCAGTGGAGACAGCCTGCTTAACTACGTTTCAATTTAAAAAGGAGCATATAGTTATTGGGGTCAGAAGGCCTTTTTCATTCATTCTTCTGTTATCATCGGCTAAGATAAAACTTGCATAATCAGAAATGTGGCTTTTGCTGCAAGTACATAGGTAAAGTAAATTGTCTATGAGAAGAGAAGTGAGATAGGATGTCTTAATGTACTGTGGTAGAAAGAATGCTTCAGTAGGACAGAACACTTTATAAAGGATTTGCATCACCAAAAGTAAAATAAAAAAAATAAGGTCCTCAGAAACAGTTGTTCGTATGTTGCTTTATGGAGCCCTAACACCAGGGTTGGCAAAAGATGATGAATTTAACTCTCTGAATTTGGGCTTCTAAACTCCCTCCCTGCCCCAAATGCTTTGTGGCCCGTTAGGAAAGTTGTATTACACTGTCATGGTAGCAGAGTTGTACTACTTCAGTACTAAAACAAATGTGGTCTTTGCATTTTTGAGGCTTTACATAGTAAGGTTTAGTTTATGATTAGTTTTGTAATTTAAAGTCTGTTTTAGAGCTCGAATCCTCATACTTGTGCATTTATGACCCACAACATTAATTCAAAATATTTATTCAATTTCTAACTTTCAAAAAGTTATGTAATTAAAAAATAGACTTAGTCTTAAGTATCATTAATAATACTTCAAAAGCGGCAACTAAAATATAATCTGAACAATCTGTGTTTTTTAAGTTGACCATTTTTAGCAGAATAAAGGGGATAATACTTCAGCTGTGAAATGTTTTGAATTTACTCTCTGATTTTTAGATACAATCCTTAAGCTGTTATCAGCCCTCTGAAACCTGAGGAAAGACTCCTTCATTCAAGCTACTTTATTTGGTTTGAGTGAACTGGATTTTGTACCATAGTTATGTTGCAGCATATTTTCATAGCTAAAAGAAGGAAAGAACACCTTTCAGTTGATTACTGACTGTAGGGATTCTTGGCTCTCTTGTTAGCTTTTATTTCACAGTAAAGTGAAAATGGAAGAAATAAGATGGTATCGTGCTTTCTTGTAAATCCATTCCGACTGTTTCACTAGTACTAATTTTCTACAAGAATAAAACTGGTGGCTTAAACTACTTCGGTTCTCAGTATCACAGTTCAGAAATGGCGACTATGTGCTAGCCAATATGTTTTAATACCATTTGGTGGTAGTATTAAAACTACCTGTGTTTTCGGTGTTCATATTTCCTTCCTTTTATATCAGAGTGTAAATCTTTCCTATGCTGAATAGGTTGAAGTACAGTAGCTAGTAAAATTAGACCTGTGTTGTGAAATGGAGCATGCATCTCGGATAGTTTCTTTTCTTGGTTTTGGTTTAGGTTAACAGAAGTATCTTTACATCTGCAGTTTCTGGAAATTTAAGAACACTGTGAACCTCTGGCCAATAAAAATTTTCCCATTATGTAAAACATTCTTGCAGATTAGCTTGACTCACTAAGTGGTGGCAGTGGTGACTTCCTCCATGAAGTAAATACACTTTTGCAATGAATTTTTCTAGTGAACTAATAAATCTCAGTGCAGCTTTTTGATTTGCTATAGTTTGTTGTAGTTTCGTGCAGCCTTAACCTACTATTTCTCTTTTCTGCCTTCAGGCTTGTGAGAATTGTTTCTGTAATTTGATAGGAGATGCTTGAAACCGACTTTACTTGTTTGTTTCCCAGCAGGAAAGCCTGAGTGCTTAGGCTTTAACTGAATCAAGACCAGTTCTCAGCAGTGGGAGACAATATATTAATCCATTGGAAGCACAGACTGCAGTCTTGTGTGTCACTGTGGTTTGTGTTGTGAATTTTTTTCATGTAAACAGGTAGGTAGCAACAATTCTTCTGCTATATATATTTTTGTGATATGTACATTTAGAAACCTCAGGACAGTTGTGCGAATTGGGGGGTTTTGTTGGTGTGGTGTTTTTTTTTTTTTTTTTTTTTTTNTTTTTTTTTTTTGTAGAAGTGGTATTTGTATCACTGCATGAAACTGTAAAGTACCTTGTTCTCCTTTGTGTTTTCACATCTTTAAGTTGGTGGTATTACTTTTACAAATCGTCCTCAGTGCCTGGACTTGCTTTAGTTATGAATGAGGGTGATACCTCAAAAGTCAGACAAGTTTCATTCTTATTTCTGTAAGTAGACCCTCTTATAGCCTTGCTCTTTCTTGTTCTGTGTCTTCCACACAATCAGAATGGACTATTTAGCAAGTTGTTCTGCACTCTTTGCCTGATGGAATTAAGTTGCCTGATAATATATGGAGGATTGTTTATTTATAAAGTTTTGGTTTGTTTTATCAGTTCTGTTGTATTTGCAAGGAAGGTAAGCAAATTACCTCCATTTCATTAAACGTCTGAGGGAAAGATTTTTTTTTTTAGTTTTTGTTTTAAATAGCTTAAAAATATGATTAGAACTCATAGGTGGTAGCCAGCTCCTTCAGTCAGCCACAGCCTAATTTGGGAAACTACATTATACCTTAGTTACAAGAGGAGAAAACATCCTGAATCTTTTAGAACAGTACTTTAAATGTGTTTGAGGTTGTGCTTTCCTTCCTTGTTCCACTCTACTTTTTCTGGAGTTTGAAAAGAAATTATGCTTCTACAAAAAGTTAGTAGTCCTGTTTACCTTCAGTTTAAGTTGTAAATTAGGAATGGGTAAAAGAAGTGAAACGTGCTCCTTTCAACTGCTTGACATCAACGTAGGAAATTCCTCAATCCTTCAGGTGAGCAATAGGGGTTGTGTCTTTGGAGAGTAGCAGCAGGTGATGCTCTGGGACTGCTCTGTGGCCTGTTCCTCAGAGCAGGTGCAGCTTTATAAAGCTGGAAGGTAGAGAGGCTCTTTCAAAATGTTGTGTGGAAAAGGGGTAAAAAGAAGCTTTTTGCTACAATAACACTAGACAATATGTTAAGCACTATGACTAAGAACTTCTTGTAAGTAAGAAATTATGTGAATTAATGATGCTGTTTATACACAAAAGTTCATGTTCTTGTCACAGTAAGTTCTTTTTGTAGATTCATGTAACAGTATAACAAGTCCTTTCTAGGTTGTGATCTAGTCATAGCACCTGAAGGGTTCAGGAGGAGGACATAGTCTGCTGGAATGATTGGATACTATCTTGGCCTTTTCTCTTTCTGTCTTACCCTCCCACCAAGAACACACGGGACCTTGAACAATTTATGAAGCAGATTTGCTGTCTCTCTGTAAGATTTTCTTCCTTGGCCCCATCTTCTAACTTAGTGCTAGGTGGTTTTTTTTTTCCCTAAGAAATGCTGTGTGCATCCTTGGTAGTGTATGAATCCCAGCCAGAAAGCAACTAGGCTGCATGTGGCTGTCTTCAAGTCATTCTCGGTGTCCTGAAGTAAAACAGGTTAAAAAGTGTTGTTAAGGTGCTAGTTTTAGACTAACTGCAGAAGCTGAAAAATATTTAAAGATCTTATTTTACCATTTATGTTCTGGTTTTAGGGGAAAGGGATATTTTTGGTCCTCCTTGCCCCCAACTTTATCAAGACATAATTATGTTTTTGTGTTCCTTATTTCTAGTTATTTTTTTCACTTTTGGCAGTTCCCAGCTTAAGACTGAAGTCCTATTATACAAGGTAATATGTATACAAGTACGTGAAGAGATGGGAACTTGGTAGGTGTCCAGGTAAGATCAGAGAAAGGAGGCATTGTATCTATTCGTCAACGAAGGAGAATAGAAATGTACAGAAGTGCTCTGAGTTATGTGGAAAAATCTCTGATAGCTCTTCTGATTTTTTTTCTGTTTCAAAACCAACAGGCCTTTCCCCTTTTCAAACTCATATTTTTTAAATGTGATACATGATGTTTGGTCTACAAACCAGGGAAGAGATTTGAAACTGAAGATGACCTTTAGTATTAAATAAATTATTTTTAGTAGAGACAAGCTTAAAATAAAACTAACTAAAACTTTGTTTGGGAGCCTAAACTGAGTATATGTTGTACATTACAGGAATTTCAATTTTAACTAAGCCATGTTAGAAAAGAAAAAAAAAATTGTAAACCTGCTGGTTTAGTGCATGGAAACTCAGGAGCCTCTGTGAAGAGTAAGCGAAGGACTTGTGCACAGCTGTGAGAAATTAATCTTTCTCCCATCTGTGGGTGGGGGATTGGGTAGTAGGTATGTTCATTATATCTGTGAGTCTGTACCTATGTTGCCCATTACCTTTTCTTTAAAAGGCCAACGTAAACCTTGTAGAAAGGCCACTAAAACCAACCAACCTTTTCACTGCTGTGAGCCAAAACCCAAAAGGATGCATCGACCTCCAAACTCTCCCATTTCCTTTCTGCTTATCCCCACATAACATGCTCTGAACGCTGGCTACTGCCCCTTCTCCTGGGGGGCTGCAGCAGAAGGTAGGGAGGTGCTGAAGGTCTGCTGGAGGCTTCTGAGCTTTCCGTGTCATTGTCAGCATGTGTTCAGCCCTGCCTAATGTTCCAGCGAGGCCAAACCGGAAAAGACTGGGCAGGATCCCCCTTGGGGGATCTCAAGGAATAATAGATTGCTGATGGTAGGCAGCTGGGCTGCTGTGGGCTAAAAGATCTGGCCTCGAGCCTTGCGCTGCAGGATGCAGAGGAAAGGAGGGGTGGAAAGAAAGCGGTGATGAGCCTATTGTTGCAAAAGAGCCAACAACTGGCTGATTGATACTGAGCGCTCCTTGTTGCTCCTTTTGCTCTTAAATGCAGCTGTGGGGAATGAGAATGGAGGGGGGGGAAAAAGCTAACCCAAGTATAAATTAGACTTCTAGTGTCCAAAGAGGCAGTGGGCATAAATTAAAAAACCATAAAATTCCGTCTGAACGCAAGAAGAACTTTTGACTGGGGGGGTGCTCGAACACTGCAACAGCTTGCCCAGAGTGGTAGTAGAGTCACTCTCTGTGCAGATACTCAAACCCCGATGGGACACCCTTCTGGGCAGCTGGCTCTAGCTGACCCTGCTTGAGCAGGGGGGTTGGACTAGATGATCTCCAGATGTCCCTTCTAACCTCAGCCCTTCTGTGAAAGCTTCTTTAATATTCGGATGTATTCTTTAGCTGCTGTTGTGGAACACTTGGGAAATAATTACAAATGCCCCTGCTGGCTGTCTCACAAATGCTGCTGCTGTGTAATCAAGGCAGTTTTAATTGTATAGGGAAAGCATCTGAGTGTTAAAATAGTTAATTGCCTAAACTCCCTGATTTAAGCAACAAAAGCAAAAAACCCACCAGCACCACCACCCCCAAAACCCAGAAAACCCAAAACACCCCAAACCTTAAAAAGACTTTTTTCTTTATTTTTTAACCCCTTATTAGTGGTTATGAGAATAAAAGGTAGTTTTAATATACAATGAAGTCACTAAATATAAGAAACAACTTAAAAACTTAAAAAATTGTTTATCTTTTTTTCCCCAGTTCCCTCTAGTTTTGCCACAAAGTAAAATCCCCAAATTATCCTGTGAAAAATGAAGGAAAAGAAAGGCAGGAACATGAGAGGAGGAACAGCAGGGAGAATCCTAAGAGATCCCACCAAACTCTGCAGTTTATTTCTTTCGGCCCACAACTAATAAGGCATGAGATGATGCGAACGGACTCTTCTGTAACCGTGTTTCTTTCCCAGGCTTTTTCAGTCCTCCCCTGTTCGCATTTTGCATAGCCCTCAGAAAGACTGCAGTGCAGTAATTGGCAAGGAGGGAATTACTAGGAGGGAAAATCAAGCTATGGTGGCTCCTCTTGCAGTGTTGTGTTGCTGAGATAAGCTTTTTGGAGCAGGGGTTAATGAACGGCTGCCTTCGGGTTTCCAATTCAGAGATCTGACTGCTTGCAAAAAAAAAAAGGATGTAGCTAAGTTTTCTTTAAGTGTCCCTAGTGTGTGCATGGCATACCGGACAGCCGTTAACTTTATTGATGCAGTGGTTTGGTTTTTTCTTGATCTGAAACACTTGCAGTTTCTGCCTAATGCTTTGTTTTTAATCCTCTGTGCTCAGACAGTGGAGAATAAGGTAAGGTACTTTTTGTTGCCTAACATATAAAGGATAATAGAAGTAATTTCTGCATGTTGCAGCATGCAACAATAACTGCGTTCTGTTGGAAAGTAAAAGTTTTGATTACCTTTTTTATTGCTTGTAACTCATTGAAATTCATTGTAATGAATTCCCTGAATTGTCTAGTATATTAAAGTTGACAAACAGTTATTTGTACTTCATCTGTATTAAAATATTTTTTTGGAGTCAGTTTTCACTTTTGTTATGCAATATAATAAGGAATTGTTTCCAAGAACAGTGTTCTGGGAATGTTCCTCTTTTTACGTTAATCTTAAGAGCTAAAAACCCAGTCCTTTCTATGTCTTACCCATGTCTTTGGATGTTTTTTTAATGCCAGAATTTTAAGGGTATAGCCCTGTCATAATGCTGCTGTTTAGCTGTGGAGTGCACTTGTTCAGTAAGAATGAAACCTTGGAGGTGCCTGAATTCTCTGTGAATCAGAAGGGGTTGGTTGGTGTGTTGGGAGAGGAAGGAGAGGCTGGAAGTGCAAAACTCCCTGCACTAAATTCAGCTTTATAGCTAAGAATATGAATGGACAGTGACCAGGGCAATCATAATTGGTGTCTAAACTCAGGATGGGAGCTTAAAAGAGCTTTAGAACTTAAATTTCTTGCTGAGTTACTACCTAAATCTTTAGTACAGAAATTCGTACTTACTTCATGACATCTGTAAGAATTACGGGCTGATTTGCAATTTATATACTATTTTGGTGGGGAAAGTGTTGTACAGTTGCAGATCTTCTTTTCATATGAGTAAGAGTTTATTCCTGTAGTTTTCTATAAATCTCAGTGCTGGGCTATTTTTCCAGCTACTGTGTTTCTAGAATGAGCCAGATTGGGCTTTCCTAGGCCAGTGTGTTTCTTTTGCAAGAGTCTGTAACCACTCGTTAGCCTGTTACTTAATATGATTCTGGTCTGAAGTAGCATGGCTGCTACTTCATTAGTAGCGGTAGCCTTTCCTTTCCACCTGCTGAGGACCAAAGGTGAATCTGCACACGGCAAAGATCAAAAAAATCAGAAAGCCACGAAAAAGACTCATCTATAGCTGTGGAAGTTTGTGGCATTTCTTCTGACTAGATAAGTGTTATCTTGGTCACATGGTACAAAGTCACTTACTTCAGACATGATAATGGGAATGAGAGCAGAGCACACTTAGTGGCAGGTATGCAATTCTGTGACTGACTGAACTTCCATAACCAGCTCTGTGTAACTGCTGAGGCTGATCCATCTTTGCAGCATTCTGTGCAGGATGACAGCTGGGAACACGCTGCCGAGGTGGGCCCTTGGTGCCGGTCTGCTTAGTGTCATCTGGGAACATCGCTGCTCTGGCACTACGGAATAGCTGCTCAGATTTGTCAGAGTTCACTGGCACTGTTGGACTCTGTGGTAGGTGGATGCAAACTTCATTGACAAGATTTGAGAAACTAAAATTCTTGCAAAAACGTGGTTTGATGGTATATATTGTAAATGGTCAGGTGAGGTTACTGCAACGTGGTCACAAAATGTTGTCCTTGAAGTGTAAATATGAGAGAGACTGTGGGGACTTGAGATTCAGTGTACTGGTGGCCTGGGCATTGTTGTAGCGTTTTTGTGTCTAAACTTTACTATCAACATTTAGGAATGTGTGTAGATAGAGATTGATGAAGATGTGTATTAATTATGCTTTCAGACTCGTTTCCTCTTTTTCTCTGTGCCTGTAAAAATTCCAGGATCAAACAAGCTTCCCCAAACCAGGTTGCTTTCTTCTAATGATCTGTTTGAATATTGTCATAGAGTGTTTTTTTTTTAAGAAACACTCTGCAGAACAATTAGTTACTTTCCCAGAATTCGGCTGATGTTTCCAAATGGAATTTAACAGACTGTTACCAAGAAAATGGCACTGCTCTGAACATTTTGTACAGTCTGTAATGACATGTAATCTATCTGGGTGGAGAAGTTTGTATGTGTGTGAAGGCAGGAAAAATTAGCTGTGATTTTTACTTTGTGCATGTCCTTCTATAATGCTGTTTTGTTGAGAGTCCTTTGTGAACAATAGTGGAGGAGAGGAAGACAATGGTTTAAAACTCGTATGTTGGTATGTTACCTATACTGTTCTTAATGATAAATTTTAAAAATAACATAAAAAATTAGTTTGCTACTTCCTCAGTTTCGTTAGACTAACTTTACAGATGCTGAGAAGCCTGTTACAGGGTTTTTGAATGAAGGTAACATAACTTAAACTTTTCTTTCTTTAGGGCAAAGAAAGAAACCGGGCAGGCTATAGCAAAGCTCCCCTTATTGGCAAGAGTAAAGAGAACCGTAACAGAGCGTTGTAAAAAGCATTCTCCTTTCTCCTCAAGCTGCTGATCAAATGAGATTCAAATAAAACGAAGGAAATGTAAGCAATCAAAGACTCTTCCAAATCTGGGGGAAGGGAGGGGTGTTAGTGTGGGGGGGAAAAAGAAGTATACAAATTTCATCAAGAAAACTGTTGCACTAACTTGGGAAATCAAGAGTCTTTTTAAACTAAGCAGTCCCCTTTTAATATTGTAATCTCTTCAGTTGTCTTTCAAGGAGAATCGTTATATGAGTAGTAGTATATAATTTCCAGACTGATACAGAGTTTACCTGGTAGCAGATAGCTAGTGAAGAGGTTAGAAGAGGCAGTGAGTAAGAACAAAGGTTGACCTGGGGAGAGGACAAGAGCTATCAAGGATTTCAACCTTTATGCTGTTCTGACAGCAGCTGTGATACTGATGAGGTATTTAAATGGAAAGGGTCTTGTAACCTGTTCTTAAGGCAGACCTATTATAAAGAGTAGATTCTAAGAAAATACATCTATTTTATGGAATTGTGTTGCTGCTGGTTTGGAGAGTCACCTTTAATCTTGTAACTTGACTTGCAGGTTGCTTGAAACTGTATTCACATCTATGTCAGATTCTTTGGTGGCACTACCACTGCTTTGTGTGGCTGTACTATGGTAGAATTCTTTCTTGCTGCTTTGGTTTTTAAGATAACTTTTTCTGGCTGCTGGGAAAAATCTCACATTTGTCGAGCACGAAATTTCTGATAACATTGGATAAACTTGGAAGGAGAAATATTTATTTGGAATTACAGCTTGATCTACTTTCATAGTTTTTGGGTTTTGGGGGGGGGGGTTCCCCTTTTATTTGAGTGCATGGCTGCACTGGACTGTACTCAATCCAAACTTCATGATCTTGCTGGTTAATGGTTAGGAGAGTACATTTGTCAAGGAGTTTGTGATTTTTTTTTTTTTTTTTTTCCTCCTACAGCATGAGTGTTTGCTTTTTTTACTTGAGCAGTCTTTTTACTGCATTGAAGTAGGTGGTTAGGATTCATGTGGAGTATTTTTCCACTTGCCTGCCATCTCAAACTTTGCTGGAAATCTCCTTTTTGCCTTGTTTTTTAATTCAGCATCTAGTTATACACATAATTGTTTTCTGTTTACATAAAAAATGTAATACAACTTTTTGTGAGGATGAGCATTTATTTTGATGACTTTGGTCCGAATTTTTATGTGCAACACTTCGTTTCCATTGTACTGCTGCTGTGATGAAAGGAAAATATGTTGCAAAAATCTGTGTAGTTGATTTTTATGTTGTGCTTCAAGGTAAAACTTGAATGTGGTAGTGAAGGGCTTGATAGAAACTACTGCTTAAAATTCTGCAGGTGAGAGAAAAAAGGGTAAAGTATATTATATGAGTACAAAAGGTTTGTATTAATAGAGATGAGCTCTTACTTGCATATTATATTCAGCTTAGGCCACTTTTTAAAAAAATATATCTGGAGATGGTAAAAAAAAAAATGGGTGATGACATATCATTAAAGATTTAAAATTTTCATATGGGAAGAAAGAGAAAATTGGGATTGTCCTCATTCAGCTGAACTTAGATACTGTGGATTTGCCTTAATTACAGCTGTGTTGGCCCTCTATCCTCTGTAAGCACGCTAATGAAATCCCTTAGTGAGACACAGAAGCTGTTTGCATTGATAACAAATGTATCCTTGTTCCAAAATGGGATAACCTTCACTTATACTTATTTGCCAATAGCTGTGCAGGTGATAGCTGTGATTAGTAAAACTCCGGTGTAGACAATACCCAGCAGAATACTAAAACTAGAAAAAAAACACAGTGTGAGTTTGCATATAGCTAGTTTCATAATTCCTTTTTTTTTTCCCCTGAATAACTGTCTTGAAAAGTGGAAGATTAAAAAAAGTTAAACCTGTTATCACTTCATTAAGCAAATGGACAATGTTTTTGTCTTCCCCCACATTCTGATAAATAATAAAATACAGGAAAAAGAGTGGAAAGAATTTCTTGTGGAAGTGAGATACTGTGATCTCAG
>VYZW01011424.1:3107-13695 GCA_013401315.1 Balaeniceps rex
CTGACTGATCAATGAGATTTTAAAAATATGGATCCAAACATCCATAAACAGAGGATGATATGCAACCTAGGGCTCTTACTTGCTGGGCAAATGACCTAAGCACCATTACATAAAAGGCAGTTGGTATTAAGTGTCACAAACCACTTTTTGTCTGCTTTTCTTTTTTTTTTTAAAATAGTAACTTATAACTTCTTATTGTGTTATCTCAGCTCTGAGTCCTCTACTCAGGCCAGATCTCTTAGGCAATTTTGCCAGACATAACCTAAGTGATCCTCAAATCAAAACATTTCTGCATGTGTAGAACAGAATCAGAGGGAGGGACTTCTCAGTGAGTTCGAAGTGCTCTCTCAATTGGACAGTGGGCCTTTCACAGAGCACAGTTTAAGACTCAAGTCCTTAAGTTCAACCTGCTTTAGGTGGAAGTCCTTTGTTTCAATAGCTCCTCATTAACAAGAAGATGTGAATTGCCCTCTCTAGTTGATAATTCCCTGTTGTGTATTGCAAACTTAAGGGCATTATAAACTGACTTTAAGTCTAGTATTCACCATTCTTCTTGCCTTGCTTGAAAAGTCCTGTTTCTTTTCTTCTTGTCCAATTTTCTGCGGGCCAAACTCTGCCTTCATTTGCTTTGTTGCAGAATTTTTACATCTCCAATGTGTTTAATGTAGTTTTTCAACTTGAAAAAGGAAAGCTGAATTTGATTTTTCAGATACATGAGGATTCACCTCTTCATACGTTTCAAGCTGGGGTAATCAGCAATGTTTTGCTCAAGGATACGGTTTCAAATGAAGCTAGACTGCATGCTTATATGATAAAAAAGATTTAGATATAGGTGGCATCTGTGTGCATATAAAATGTTACAAGGATTCCATTCAGGGTGTAATTTTCAAGGCACAATTTTACATTAAATTATATTTGTCAAATTGTTGATCCTCTGACTATACTCCTTTCCTATTGAGAATAAAGGGATCAGGAACCAAGAGCGTGAGGATGACACTGGTTCAAATTATTTTCTTTCTAACATTTTGCTTTGTAAATATGATAAAAACTTAAGAGGAAAAGAAATGCTTCATATACCAAGAGATTAGCTAACTGAAATACTTCTAACCCTACCAAGTAAAAGCTATTACAGCAGCATCCCATACACACATTGCTATAAGTTATTTTCCACAAGTAGTTTATAGATAAAGCACTGTTCTCTAAAGTGAAACAACGGGACAGAACTAGAAGTCATGGCCAGATTAATGCTAAGAACAGTGATGGAGAAAATACAGTAAAGCTCCTGCTGAAAAGGCTTTCTATATTATTTTTCTTGGCTGTAATTGTTTGTTATTCTGTCTCACAAAGTTCAGAACCAGAAAAAGAATAGATTCAATTGAAAACTTTAGCTTTGGTCTCATGATAGGCTCTTATGACTTCAGATAAATACTGCAGAATTGAGCTTAAAACATACTTACTCTTTCTTTTCAGAATTCCTCATGCTTCCCCAGATATTTTACCCCTTGCATAGACACACTGACATGCAATCTTCAGACACAAAATCACATACAATTTCCCCTGCATCCCCACATCATTCAGTATACAGGGGATGGATTAAAAAACAGCACAAAGATTACAGCTGTACATTTAACACACATCAAATTTTGTCTATTTGATTCTGTAACTAAAGCAGCATTCTTTCAAATGCCATAAAGATGTACATAAGTATCATAATTTACATTTTCTAATAAATGCTCATCTTGAAATAAACAGAATTTTCCATTTTTTTAATGAACATTCTACTTCATTTTCTCCACATTTACAGATGAAATCCTTTTTACTTTTAATCAGCTGTTGAATTATTACAATTATAATGCTGCATATTTCACATACAATATTGGAACTCTGTTCATTTTTTAAAAAGGACTCCTCGGAGTGATTTACAGAAACTTCTGGAGATAGCTATCATTGGAAAAATAAACTATGAATTAAAAGTGAAAAATATAAAAGTAATAAAAAAAAGAAATCTCAGCTTATATCAGTTCACCCAGATTGAATCTTCAGGGAAAAAAAATCTTTTTTAATTGCAGCTCAGAAGCCAAGTTCTTCCAACAGAATTGAAAGAAACTCTGAATCGAGCTATTACCTAAACTTCTGTAGCAGGCCAGCATTTGATTTTGTCTTTTATTTTTGCAAGGTTAACTGAAGAAACTTTAAAAAGAAGGCTTTCTGAAATAAATATTAAAATGCATGACAGTCCAAAATGTATGCAGCAGTTTCACTCACTTTAATATTTAATTCAGCACCAAAACAACATTGCTAACTTAGTTCATTCTGCCACATGAATTTCAATTCACTGTGTCATTTAGCTTGGACCATATTTCATTCCTCCATAGCACTCATCCAAGTGCAAGAGAGTCACAGAATCCCCGTGCTAGGCGGGACATCGAGTTTGTGACACAAGAGCAGGAGTTATCTGGGATTTTTTATTACTAGACCGGGGAATTGGTGACAGAAGGACTCTGAACTTGAACAAACAATCTATTTCTCTTTGTCTTGATTCCATGCTCTAAAAGACAGGGTAAGTGGGCCATAGTAACTCTCAATATTATAAGGATTTTAAAAATATCAAACACCATACTCACAGTTCTTTCTAACAGCGAAGAGAGTGATATTCAGCTTGAAAATAGCAACAGTTGTTTATATCACACTGAAAGAAGAGCATTGCCACTGTGAGCTGTTCCAGGCTAAATATTTGCCATCCCCTTTGCACTGCTTTTTACATTTACTGCAAAGCCTTTCACAAGTAGGCAGCTTCAAAAGTTTAGGTAAACTGGAAGAAATGACAGGAGGATGTGAGCTGTTGAGGTTAATGTGTGGGAGGCACCATGTTCTTTGGTGGCTTCTTACTCCAGGTACCCAGCCCCCCTAGCTATCTTTATCCTTCTCTTCCTTCCCCTTCCTTTTCTTCCTATTCCCTTCTTTCTTCCTCTTCATCACCCAAAACTCTGCAGAAAGGCAATTCCGAGTCTTCTTGTTTGTATTTGTATTAGATTGGGTCAGGCAACCTTGGCCTCTGGTCTCATCAGATGCAACTCAGACATGCCATCTGCCAGTTAAACAGCTCCAGGCCTGGAAGCATTGCCGTCACCTCAGCTCCATGCCACACTTGTGTTAATTAACCCAGGTACATGTTGATGTGGTTATAATGCTTCCAGAACCTGAGAAGTATCTGTGTTGTGTTGTGTAGGTATAGCTGTTCTAGGCTGTTACTCTTCATTGTCACAAATACCTTCACATTATACTTTATAAAGCTTCAGTTGATTAATTCCTATATCACCCACTTGGTTTTATCTTTTTTGTAATATCAGTCTTCCTATCTTTTCCAACTTCAGCACTATATTTGTCTTTTCTCTTCTTTTATGACTTGTACCCACAGTCTTCCCTCTCTTGTTTTGGTATCTCTGTTCTATTGACACTTTGCTATTCTGTTCTTCTTTCAGCCTTTTTTAAAATTAATTTAATTATTTTATTATTACTATTTTTAACCTTCTCTACACTCTAGACTTTCTGAGGAGGAAGCCAAGTACGGGAGCATGATCCACAAAAGCAACAGTGTTTCTCAAGAAAAAGTCAGCACTTGAGATCTATAGTGCCATTAACCACTGCAACACAGATGAGTTGACAGCTACAGCGTTCTTTCTCATTTTCTATTTATGGAGCTCACTTCCTGCTTTCCTAGAAAGTGAGTCTTAAGGCAAAAGCAGGAGAGAGGAAGTCCTAACGCTAGATCTGCTGCCTTTCAGCATTTGAAGTATTTTTAGGCTGAGAAGGCAAAGATTTCTATTCCCTAATACCTCATGATATCTCTCTTTCACAGAGAGAAAAAGAAAGCTGCCGGCAGCTGCTTTCTGTATTTGCACCAGCTCTTGGCAGTTCTCTGCTCCCACGGGGTGTTAGTTGCATGTATCACTCTCCACACGCTCTCTGGTGACGGAAGAACACTGCCAAAAGCGCAGCAAAGAAAGCTGTCTCTTAGGGCCTCATATATCCAATAGCTGAAGGACTGTCTGTGGCTCCTTTTATGGCTGCTGAATTAAGAATTTCAGAGAAGACTAATCTATCCTAGCAATTTCCATTTTACTTTTGCTAAGCTACCCCTACCAAGTTTTCACTGCACAGTGCATCAGCCAAATACATGGAAAACAGACAATTCTTTCTGACTCTGCACAGAGATTTGTAATAGAAATGTTAATGTTGTTAGGAATGGAGAGTGCGGTGCATGGGTGTAGAAGGACCAGAAGGAACAAGAAGAGAAAGGGATAAAAGGATGGCAAGTTTTGATGAAACAGCCCATCACGAAGATCCCAGCACATCTATCTACACATGGTTTCTCAGTAACACTCAGAGTAGGAAAACAAACAGTCTAAAACAAAGGATAGACCAAAGCTATTTGGAGATGGTGGCAGGAAGATAAAGAACTGATCTGAAGCCCTCAGTCACCCAGGCACAGAGAGAAATGCAGTAAGTTGGCAGTGCTGTCTCAGAGGTTGAACAGGATGGAGACACACAAGACCACAATCACCATCAGATCACAATGCACATCCAGAAACCAGCCCATGGCTGCCAACCATGCTAACCAGATGTTTCTTCCTCTCTTCCTTTTTCTCCAGCCCACTTCACACAAAAGGAGGGCAGTCATCCTACGTAGAGACTGGCCCACAGTGTTCAGCCATCTTAAACACATTTACAAAGTATTTTAAGGAAAACAATCTATCAAGGCATAAATTCAGAGACAGCAATCTAAACTAAAGCACTTCCATATGTATAACTGCCACTTACCAGATCTTAGTCCCCTTGGAGCAAATACCAAAAATAGAATATCACTATCTGAAGGAAAACTGACTAAAACTATGTGTTTTCAAAACAGAAGGTTGTAACATTAACCTGAACAGCACAACGAGAAAATAAGTCCCACTCTGAATATAGCTAAAAGAAACAGTCTCCAATATGAAAACTCAAAGAATTTGAAGAGACGTCTATGAGGCATTCATAGAGTTTCTGTAAAAGTCAGCATGCAGTCAATCATTTACACCAATATGTCACAATGCCAGCAAAATCAAATATGGTCATCCAATAACTTCTGGCACAGCTCTTACCCTGCAATGAAAAACTTCTTCAAGCAGTTGTTTATATGGTAGATATCATTCCTCTGTGCAAAGATTTTGTAGGGTTTTTTTCCCAATCAGCTTCTGTGGCTGATTTCAACAATTTGTATCAGACCAAAAGACAGTTTCAAAGTGTCTCCAGCAAAGGTCTGAATGCAATATTTTTAAAAGCTTTACAGCAAGTGGTCTAAACTAATGGTCAACCTATCTAATGACAAATCTGTTCAGTAATTAACTCCTCTGCATTTCACTTTAGGCAAAACCTGTGTTTGTTATGTGATGAATTGGTGCTAAGTGGATGCCTGGTGGCAGGGTTCTGTTTCACTGCACATACCTTTGCAACTCCAGTTGCAATTGCTCAGTTCTCAAACAACTTCCCTGAAAATGGGTTGCAAATAATGCTAATTCTTACATGGAGTTGGAGAGCAGGAAGTGGGGGGGAAGAGTGTGTGTGAGGGGGGGAGTCTTTTTGAACCTACATTTATGTAAACTCCTCTGTTGCTACATAATTACCATTACAGTGCAAGGTGTTGATGGAACTAAAGAAAACTCACAAAGTACTGTGAGAACGCCTGGGAACCAGAGTAGCTGCCTGAAAAATGCTTGTGTCCTGGTTTCAGCTGGGAGAGAGTTAATTTTTCTTCCTAGTAGCTAGCATAGTGCTGTGTTTTGGATTTAGTGTAAGAAGAATGCTGATAACACACTGATGTTTTAGCTGTTGCCAAGTAGTGCTTAGGCTAGTCAAGGACTTTCTTTTTCAGCTTCCCATGCTCTGCCAGGTGCACAAGAAACTGGGAGGGGGCACAGCCCAAGATAGTTGATCCAAATTGACCAAAGGGCTATTCCATACCATATGACGTCATGCTCAGTATATAAACTGGGGGGAGTTGGCCGGGGGGCAGCGATCGCTGCTCGGGGACTGGCTGGGTGTCGGTCGACGGGTGGTGAGCGGTTGCATCACTTGGTTTTTTTTTTCCCTGGGTTTTGTTTGTCTCTCTCTCGTTCTCCTTTTCATTGCAATTTTATTACTATCATTATTATTGTTATTTTATTTCAATTATTAAACTGTTTTTATCTCAACTCGCGAGTTTTCTTTTGCCCTTCTGATTCTCTCCCCCATCCCACTGGGGAGGGGGAGGGTGAGTGAGCGGCTGTGTGGTGCTCAGTTGCCGACTGGAGCTAAACCACGACAGCCTGGGAACATATATCTTCCAAAAGACCAACTATTCTGCAACTTCAGAATCAAAATTAATTCTCTCATATATGTTGGCTGAGTTACTAGCTGCTTTCGGGGTTAGAACTGTTGTCCAAAACTGATGCTGCTATAGATGTCCATTGTAAGGCCCTACCATAACTACGCTTAGCTAACATTGTCTGAGAGCAGAGGTTGAAGGTGACCCTAACTAAATCATACAATATGGTTTTGTTAAGTTGACAGATTGTTCAGGAGCAGAATTCTAGGTGATGTATTACTGACTTGATCAGTAAACCGTGAGAAGCTAATTAAGATCTGCCAAGAAGGAAATTAGGGGAAAGGTAATTCCAGCAGGGGGAGATTGCGACCACTGACTCATGAGCCCCCTACCACAATTACACCCTAGACTCAAATTGAAGGACAACTGAGCATGCTCATTAATTTAAATGGTAGGCAAAGAGATTTTAGCCAATCATAGCACTGCATATGTATTAGGTAATTAAATATGGTAATGAACATGTATAAATACAGGATGAGTTGATGATTCAGTGTGCTAGCTTTGTGGAAAGCCACCTAGCACCCAAACTTGCATAACTTTGTGAATAAAACAATATCTCGTCTCAGTGTGTGAAGATTGGCTTATTGCACACCGGGTAAACGAGCCCTATTTGGGACAACAGAACCAAGACCCAAAATTAACACCAGAAGCTTGGAACCAGTCAAAAATAAAAGAAAATTAAAAGTATAGAGATGACATTGTAGGGAAATATGCAGAACAGTAACAGATGGAGAAGATCTTAAAGAGTTGAGTATTTGTCAATCCTCTAAAGATGCGGTTATAGAGAAATGAAGTCTGAAAAGGGCATATAGACAACAGTAACAGAATCATGTAAAGTGAAGGAAAATTTCAATGTACTGAGATCTTATAATTGGATCTGGGAGACCAGAATTCATCTTCCTAAACTACTTCTCTGAGACAAGTTTAAAAAAAAAATCACTGAAGAGATAAAACAGACTAGCAGTCAAACACTCTACTTAAATAAGTATAGTAACAGTACAACTCCCCCACTAAGAGAAAGACTGAGAAGGTGGTGCATCTTGCACCTCTCCAGGTTAAAACCCATTTGCTTTTTCTGAAGTTTTTGTGACTAAAACCACCTAATAAATATTGAAAAACAATCCTCCACCACCACCCCCAATCCTCAATTTCCAAAGGTATTAGTACTAATGCAACAACTCTGTAGAGAAAACTTCCTTACATATGTATTGTTCAAGGGTAAGAAGCCTGCTACTCTATGCGCTTTGGACAACACCTTGACAATCTGTTGCGGCACTGGGAGAGGAGAGTGCTGCATAGCACAAAGAAAAGTTGCTAAATGGGATCCACTCCCTCACAACATTTAGTACAAGTCAGTTTTATGTCCCACTGGGTTCTCTCCCTTTCTATAATAACACGCAGCCTGGCATTTCTGAAGACAACACTTACAACACAATTGAAAAAGGGCCTTCCATTAGCTATTTTACACAGGAGTATAGTTACACTATTCAGCTCCTTACATCAATCTACCGGTGAGCAAGTTGAGCTGTGGGACTGCATACATGGGTGCTTCAGACTTTTCTGAAACTGAAATGTATACTCTGGCTCACTAGGTATACTGTTTTAAAGAGGAAAATGTCCTTAATCCCATTTGCAATAAAGCGTTCCCAAAAGACATGTTATCATTGAAGTGCCAACTGACTGATAGCCCAAATCTTAGGCTCCTGGGATAATTTGGAGAGGGTACTGCTTCTGAAGATTGCAAAGGAGAGAATGTTTTTCTTTTTTTTTTCCCTGAAGCAGATGAGTCAAAGGGAAGTAGAAGATAAATGAACTGGACTGAGTTCTTATTGATTTATACCTCACAACTGTCCCTAAAATGTGGATATCTCCAGGTTGATTTGGCAGCCTCGGGGTGAAATGGTATGAACTGACGGAATTCATTTGGAAAGAGCATTTTGAAAAATATTGGTTAACAAGAAATCACCCTCAAAGGGAGTTTTTTTATTCTCTATGTCTGTAGAGACACAGGCATTATTTACAAGTCCAGATGGTGAAGTAATATAAAATGTAAACATGTAAGCAGTCACAGCCTGTATCATTGGTATGAAAACTGCCCAATACCTTGTAGTTTCTTCCTGTAAGAGAAATACTTAATAATAACATTTGCAATAGTTGTCTTGAACATTATGTCCTGTATAAAACCACCAGATTGACAGAAAAGGCAGTTCTTCAATTTATTTCAGGCATTTTAGATGTGTTTGAAATTTTAATATGTACTTGCGTACATTTTTTATCCTCTGTGTAATTCTCTGGTATTTCCCTAGCTTTTTTTTTTAAACTGGTAGCTCTCAGAAATATCATTAGAATCTTCACAAAGGCACTTTTTTGTTTTGGTTTGGTTTTTTTTTGTTTGAAGTTAACACACTCCAAATCAATTGGAATATCAAGGGAAAAAGAAAGTTTAATGCATACAGCCCAATATTTCAGGATTTATTTCTAGGTGGCTAGTACAATAGATTAATACACCACTGAAATTTTCAATTTCATTAAAGACTGCTATAGCAGAAATGTAAACTCAAAACAAATTATGCAAAACATAGTAGTAACCCCATTTAATAAGCTTAAGTTCTGTTTCTTTCTGTATACTTACCTGCCCTAAATTCAGGTGGAAATACTCAATATCAGCAATAGATAGCATAAAATAGATTAAAACATTTTACAAAGGTTTTATGGTAGTCCTTTGCATGGTAATAATAATGGAGGGAAAAGGTCACATTGAAATCTAATAAATATTTCTTCCATTGTCTATTCCATTGATATTTATCTATTTTTAATATTCAGGTAAAATTACACAATTGGTTATTAACTTCTTAACAAATCTCCATGGAGTCTTTGATAACAGGAGTTATTTTCCTGCATAAAAGCTGACTGTGATGGCAACGTACCTGCAGTCATCCTACACAAGGCATTCTGTGTTCTGAATTATTGAACATACTGTTCGCATTACGAAAGTTCTGTCAGTAGTTTTAACTAAACAGAGCTTATGCTGAAAGAGAAGCACATTTAGAGCTGTGAATAAGAAAAAACATAGTAAGGTAGGTCTAGAAGAGGTCTCAAAATCCACAAGTCTGCCCTCCAGCAGGAAAGGAAGCTCACGTAGATCATCTCTGACCAATATCAAATTTGCTGACTCCATCCAGCATGAAATGAAGGAGGTTCCACACCCTTTCTTAGTAGGCTATTCTAGTGTTTTATGAGCCTCCCCATTTAAAAGTGGTTTCCTCATCTGTTAACAACATCTACAAATTATTCCTGTTTCCTTCTGGTACTACTGGGGTGTGGAGAAGTAATTCTCATCTTTTTATTAGGGATTTGTGCATCTTGCAAAAGAGATCATACACCTCTCTTTTTAAACATACCAGAGCTGAATTCTTCCATGGTTTTCAACATTTTTCAGACCTGTTGGATTTCTTTGCTTCTGAACATCCTTCACTTTGCCTATACAGTCCTTCAAGGATGATGCTTAAAACTTCATACACTATTCAAGTTAAGGGTTTCACCCATGTCAGAGAATAATAATTAACTCCCATGTGTTACAAGCAAAACTCCTGTTACTTCATTTAAGATATTTGATTTCCCTCCTACAACAAGAAGAAGAAAAGTTTATTTGACCTTTTTCTTGTTCTAGACATGTGGCTAGCCATCTGCTGCAAGCCCTGGGATACTCCACTGCAGTAGCAGTGATTAGCCAGCTCATCATTTCTCAAAGCTTATTCTGGTATTTTCCTATAATATTTAAAATATTCCTAACACAGCGACATCCAGACATGTTCTAAGTATATGCTCTATTCTATCAGCAAAACTGAACTTAAAAACATTAGATAGAGCTGCACCAAGGAACCCTTTGCAGGACCCTACTGGATGCGTTTTCCTTTTGAGAGAAAATGACAGAGAGTGGCGTGAGGGGCAGAAGATCAGCCAGTTGTACATATACTGCAGAGCAGTTTCACCTGGTCAATATGTCACTAGTTTGTTTGCTCATGTCACGTAAGATGACATCAAAATTCTTACCAGGGTAAAATAGCACAGACTGTTCTCCTTTTATCCACTTGCCGTGGTTTAAGCCCAACTGGCAACTAAGCACTACAAAGCAACTCGTTCACTCCCCCCTGGTGGGATGGGGGAGAGAATCGAAAGAGTAAAAGT